>WOFM01000088.1:1134596-1294489 GCA_011428145.1 Ericerus pela | reverse complement strand
AACATTTAGTGTATTTTCTAAAGGAAAATACAACTACTGCGTTCAGTGAAATGGCGGAACCTGTGGAAAAACGCCGATCCTGAGTTGTAGATCACAAATATCTCGGTCACCTCAAATTCTTCTGTACACAATATATATATATATATATATATATATATATAGATATATATACATGCCATCATTAAATGTACGAAAACATTTGCTTATAGTTTGCTGATCAAAGGTCAGTCGCAAGGTCATTGAATCTAACTGGTATTTGTTGGTTTTTTTTCAAATATAGGGCCCAAATTGAAGAGCGGAAGGGCACTGAAGGTATTATCTGTCAGCACAAACATATCACAAACAAATGCCATCATTAAATATTTGAATTTATTCTATTTGCAATTTGATGACCAGAGTTCACAAGGTCGTTGAACCTAACTGTTTTTCTTTATTTTATAATTACAGGCCCCCTATAGAGGGGAAGTTGGGTATTATAGGTATATTCTGTCGGCACAAACGTAGCACAAACAAATGATGCCACTTCAGTTTCCCTCTGAAACAATTTTTTTTTGCCCCCCATAAATGTTTTTTCCAAATAATAGCTCTTGGGTAGGGGTCAGAGGGTTGTGGTTGGTATATTCTGTCAGCAAACTAGCAAACGTAGCACAAACGATTCACCCCACTTTCAATTCATTTCAGCAGTTTTGAAATTCCACCATATATAAAATTTTCATTTGCCCTAGGGGGGAGGGGGTTGTAGCACAAATGCAAAAAATCGCAGCACAAACCAGCACAAACGTAGCACAAACAATGCCATATTGAAATTTTCGATTGCTTCTTGGTGTGGGGGAACATGTCTCTAGCTCCTCACTGACCTTGAAAACGTTTTTCTTGAATAACTCTTTTAGGAAAATAGCACAAACGATGAAAATTTCAGCACAAACCAGCACAAACCTAGCACAAACGATTCACCCCACTTTCAATTAATTTCAGCAGTTTTTAACTTCCACCATATATAAAATTTTCATTTGCCCTAGGGGGAGGGGGTTGTAGCACAAACAAAAAAAATAGCAGCACAAACCAGCACAAATGTAGCACAAACAAATGCCATCATTAAATTTTGAATTTATTCTATTTGCAATTTGATGACCAGAGTTCACAAGGTCGTTGAACCTAAGTGTTTATTTTATAAATATAGCCTCCCCATGGAAGGGAGGTAGGGTATTATAGGTATATTCTGTCAGCACAAACGTAGCACAAATAAATGACGCCACTTCAGTTTCCCTCCGAAACAATTTTTTTTTGCCCCCATAAACGTTTTTTCCAAATAATAGATCTTGGGTAAGGGTCAGAGGGTTGAGGTTGGTATATTCTGTCAGCACAAACGTAGCACAAACGATTCACCCCACTTTCAATTAATTTCAGCAGTTTTGAAATTCCACCATATATAAAATTTTCATTTGCCCTAGGGGGGAGGGGGTTGTAGCACAAACGAAAAAAATTGCAGCACAAACCAGCACAAACGTAGCACAAACAAATGCCATATTCAAATTTGCGATTGCTTCTTGGTGTGGGGGAACATGTCTCTAGCTCCTCACTGACCTAGAAAACGTTTTTCTTGAATAACTCTTTTAGGAAAATAGCACAAACGATGAAAATTTCAGCACAAACCAGCACAAACGTAGCACAAACAAATGCCATCATTAAATTTTTGAATTTATTCTTTTTGCAATTTGATGTCTAGAGTTCACCAGGTCATTGATCCTAACTGTTTTTCTTTATTTTATAATTACAGGCCCCCTATAGAGGGGAAGTTGGGTATTATAGGTTTATTCTGTCAGCACAAATGTAGCACAAACAAATGACCCCACTTCAGTTTCCCTCCGAAACAATTTTTGTTTGCCCCCCCATAAACGTTTTTTCCAAATAATAACTCTTGGGTAGGGGTCAGAGGGTTGTGGTTGGTATATTCTGTCAGCACAAACGTAGCACAAACGATTCACCCCTCTTTCAATTAATTTCAGCAGTTTTGAAATTCCACCATATATAAAATTTTCATTTGCCCTAGGGGGGAGGGGGTTGTAGCACAAACGAAAAAAATAGCAGCACAAACCAGCACAAACGTAGCACAAACAAATGCCATATTGAAATTTTCGATTGCTTCTTGGTGTGGGGGAACATGTCTCTAGCTCCTCACTGATCTTGAAAACGTTTTTCTTGAATAACTCTTTTAGGAAAATAGCACAAACGATGAAAATTTCAGCACAAACCAGCACAAACGTAGCACAAACGAATACATTTATTGAATTTTAAATTTTCGTTAGGTGAGGATCTGGGGACATGGAGCTTACTGTTTTGATGAAGGTCCCATTAATAAAGCCTTTTAAAAACAGTTAAAGTGATTAATGTTTTCAATCCTTCTTTCCTCCCAGATATTCGTGTTTTCTGAAAATAGTTTCCTTTTTAAGTATATTTTAGAAGAAAATCTATATATTTACAAAATTTCATCTTGTATTGAGACCAAAGGGTGAGGGTAGGTTCGTTTTTCCTCTCCTGACTCCAGGAAAATTTTGGCATTGTTGGGGGAAATTCATATATTATATAATTATACACATTTTTGTTGAACTTGGTGCCGATCAAAATTTTTATCTGATAGTCTTGAAATTTGGTATTCTTGCACGGATCTATACAAGGACAAACCATATTGTTTTTGGTCCACATTGGTCCCATGGTTCATCAATAAAATTACATCTTAGTATATTTAATTTTTGCGGCTTAAAGGGTTCTAAAATCCATAATTTTTAAGCAATAGTTACAAAAATTGATATACCAACATTGATAACCTATAACAAATTCCATCATTCTGCAAAATATTGTTTCAAACGACTCGACAGTTCATGCTCAGAGGTGATTTGAAAAAATCTTAAACTATCGCTAAAAAAAAGAATGTCGAGTCCAGATGAACCGAAGATGCTGGTCGAAGGCACCTTTGATTTTATTTAATTTGCTAAATAATCATTTAATAACTTGCGTATGTGTTTTACAAGTTCGTAATATATTTTTAAGATTGAAATTAATGTTTAACCTGAGGTATATAGTAAAAACGTGATGTCATGTGCAACAAAAAGTGAAAAGTGTAAACAGAGAAAAATGATTGTTTTGTAAGTGTGCGTGTGTACTTGATTGCATTCATGTTTCAGTACAGGCACACAAATACAAAATCAAATTCGTTGCTTCCCCGGATTAAACGAATTTAGCAGTGTTATCCTAATATGAAAATTTTAACGCAGCGGTAGTGCTGTTAGAAAAAGTAAGTTTTTGAAAATTATAAAATTAGGTATATGCACTAAAAAGTTATTAATATTTGATTATAATAAATGTTTGTTCAGAATTATATTTATATTGATCCAAAATTAGGCATTTTATAGCCAAAATAAAAACGAAAATAGTGTTATCGGATGTAGGGCGGACAACCATCCTCACCAAAATTTGTAGCAGTTTACAATAAAACATAATGAATATTTGTTCCAAATTTCGTAGCTATTGGTTGAAAATTTAAAGTTTTATACCCAAAACGAAAACGAAAATAACCGCACCGGAAGTAGCTACACCCGATCCGCACCAAAATTTATTGTAAGTTATAATAAATTATAGTGAATATTTGTTCCAAATTTCGTAGCTATTGGTTGAAAATTGAAAATTTTATAGCCAAAACAAATACGAAAATAGTCATACTGTAAATACCGTGCGGCCGATCCGTATCAAAATTTATGGCAAGTTATAACAATCTATAGTCAAGACACGTTTCAAATTTCGTAGCTATCGGTTGAAAATTGAAAATTTGATAGCCAAAACAAAAACAAAAATAGTAATATCGGGAGTATCGTTCGGCTGACCCGCAACAAAATCTATACTAGGTCAGATTTTTGGGTTAGTACTAATGTTCCTTCCAAATTTCGTGACTATTGGATGAAAATTGCGACCTAAGCCGTGGTAACAAGAAATTGGTTTATGTATATGAATTTGAGTTATTAGTCCCGAAATTTTCCTTAAGTTATGGAACGAGAAGGGTACCCAATCCCACCTCAAGATCATTCCATGACACAAAGATTAATAAGTAGATTTTCAATATAAAACCTACTCAAAAACGAAATGTATGCGTTTATTTAACAAAATGAAAATCAAATACAAACATAATTTCCAATGTAGTCTCGACTGTGCAAAAAATGCAAATCGTGTAAATTTTTTATTTTTTCACTTCATTATTTAAACGTCAATATTTAACTACCGTTTTTCCGAATAATTTTCGTATTTTCATTTTTTTGTTTTCTTTAATTTCATCAAATTTTATTATATTCAAACAAATTGCAAAATATATTTTTAACCAACTTATAACTTCTCGTGTAAAAATGATTGAAAAATCTTGAATTATTGCTGGTAAAAGAAGATATAATATACCTATGCTAGAAAGAACTGTTAGGAAAGCACTTTTTCTATTATTTTATTCAACATTCAATCATTTATTAAGTTTCACATAACTCGATTTCATCAAATATTCAATTATATATTTTGTTGTTTTTTTGGTTAGGAAAACCTGCAATGTCTAGCGTTGCTTGTTGCGGTAGTTTTCTTTTGACGTAGACGTCGCAGACTATAAGTACCTAAGTCTTACGTTTCGCAAATGGATAAGATGTCCAAAAGATTAAGTGTCTGAGAAAAAAATGTTCTGCCGCGCATCAACCAACCGCGGTAAATGTGTATTCTCCAAAAGTGTCAAATTTTGTAATGGCTTTCATTCGAAAACCAGTCAACCGATTTCGCTCAAATTCAATAACAAACCAGTTCGTAATAGTCTCCAACTGCCATAAAAATTTCAAGTCAAAATCTTTTTATTTAAGGGAGTTACCGTGATGACAACATGATGGGTTTGCAATACTTTGAGACCCTTTCTCCAAAACTATAATCTAATAAATTTCAAAAATTTAACACAAATGTGTAGCCCGTGAAAGCTTTTAATACTATCCTAAGTTTCATTGCCATAGGTCAAACAGCGGAGGCTCCACAGACTCTCAAAAAGTGCCGAAATGAACAAAAAGTGGAAATAAAAAAATATATATACATATATAGTGTACAGAAGAATTTGAGTGACCTATATATTCGTGATCTAAGACTCAGGATCGGCGCTTTTCCACAGGTTCTGCTCGCAGGTCCCGCCATTGCATTGAATTCAATAGTTATATTTTCCTTTTGAAAAAATACACTAAAAGTGTATACCAGACTTTCGTTGATCATTCGAGTATTAACAAAACGGGATTGGAAAGATGAAGGTCAAAACTCCAAAGAGTGTAACGAAATATTGTTCAAGGTCAAATAACCAAATAATGAGTGGTTCTCGCATCCGATAATTTTATAATGAAATTTGCGTTGCAAGTTCAGTAAAATTAGAACAACTTGCCTAACCTGAGGAATGTGATATGATAGAATATTCCACATTACAAGATATCATCAGTTTTGTCTGCTCGAGATCTATTATTAATAATTTAAAAATTTTAAATGTAGGCTATATGAATTTTAAATCTATTGCGATTATCGGCCATAATAATTTTTGTTTTTTTTAACTGATTTTATTTATTTGATTCATGGTGAATTTATTATTCATACTTGATGAAACAGTTTTATTTTGCATTTTATTTTTTGTTTAATATCTACGATCATATTTGTGAAAAAATTATTAGGTGTGTGGAAAATTGTGATATAATTCACAATATTATGAACAATTAAAAATGTCTCAATACTTATCTGCATTATATTTTGCCATCACTTTCGAAGTCACGAAACATCTAAATGAGATAGGGCTGCGTGGCGTTGTAATGATACTTTTTATTTTATTATATCATTACACATTGTACTAGGACACCTGTATATTATTGTCACATGTAGAATTACATGCATATCCACCCGGTAATTCGTCTGCATAATTATCCTGCACTCTTATCTTTCTTTTATGAACTAGAATCCGCACCTCAGAGAAATGCATCATCTCACCAAGTAGCATAAATTATGAAGTATATAAACTACATAGCACCAGTCTAATTACAAAACTTTCTTCACACATGTCACCCATTTGTCAATTGTCATCTCGTACATCCAGTCATCTCATTAGTAATATTTTATCATGTATAATACATCCGCTTCCATATTTTTTATATTCTCACTGCTAACCTTTACCCTTAGACTAAAGCCTAAGATCATTTCTGTAACAATAACCATAAGTTAAAAAGAGATCAACACCCGAGCTCGTAATATTTATGATATTTTAGCTAATGAAAATATCAATTATTTTAGCTAAATTATTTTATAAAAATTACATTTATAACATCACTAAAACGTTATTACAGGCCAGACACAGTTTCCTTCACTTTTTGATGTGTAAACATCATAGCACTTGGTCTATGGTAGGTGCTAAATGAGAATTACAATCGTCAGATTTGAATAACTGTAACTATTACAATTGTAGCTCTCATTTGTGTATTTTACATGATGTGTAGGTGTATTGTTGTGCGAGTGTGCAACGTGTTGCGTCCGCACACACACATACTATTATTATGTTTATTCATTAATCCTTCATGAGTATGCCCCAGTGGAACTCAGACTTTTCTTCTTTTTTTTTCTGAAAGCAAGACAACTGATAAAATATTTGACAGTATACCTACTCAAGGTTTGAAACGAATTAGCTAATTTTGATCCTGAATCGTAGATCACGAATATATAGGTCACTCAAATTCTTCTGTACACAATATATATATATATATATATATATATATATGTGTGTGTGTATTTCCACTTTTTGCTCATTTTGGCATTTTTTGGAGTCTGTGGAGCCTCCGCTTTTTATGGGCTACACATTTGTGTTGAAATTTTTGAAATTCATTCGCTAGTTCTGGAGGATGGGGTTCTCAAAGTTTTGAAAACCCAGCATGTTGTCATCATGGTAACTCCCGTAAATTAAAAAAGATTTTGGCTTAAAATTTTTATGGCAGTTGGAAACTGTTAGGGACTGGTTTGGTATTGAGTTTTAGTGAAATCGGTCAACTGGTTTTCGAATCTCATCCATTACAAAATTTGACACTTTTGGAAAATAAACATTTTCCCTTATAAAGAAGGAAAGATTTTTAAAATTGATGCCAACAAATGGTACAATAGTCACATTAATGTACTTACGTGTGTACCTATGCAGGTTGGTCGTTATTCTTTTATCGAACGTCTAAAATGTTGATTTATAAATTGTCTGCAATGTGGACTATTTTCATGAACATAGTTTTTCACATACCTACCTACTTACCCAAACGAAAAACGACTGCTGTGACAATTTCAGAAAAATTTATGATACCGCGATAACCACCCTTTTGTCGCTGCGAGCATAATGAAAAAAAAAAAAAAAAACATCATCTTATAATTAAATATTCCAAAATAATCGAATGCAGTTAAGTGTACGTTTAAAAAAATCGTATATGCATTCATCAAATTGAAAACTTTTGCTTTTTTCGACGAAGGTTGAAGAATGTATTTCGAGTAGAACATCTTAAATTTCTTTATCAGGAGGCATGCCAGATGTACCGCAATATTCTTACATAAGAAAACACATATTTTGCATTGGGATTTAATGCGGAAATAGATGGCGCTACGAACGTGCTGCGAATGGGTGATCATGGCGATAAAAGCTACATTAATTATACTGGTTGTACAGGTGATAAGTTGATAACTCTGATAACAGATACATTAGTTTAAATTTGAGCTTAAATTATTAAACAATGAAGATAAGTGCTTGAGTTTGTGTTTCGTAAATCTGAAGACATAAATGACGTCTACATAAATGTGGTAAAAAATTATTCCCGTCACTGTACTACAAAAATACCTCAATTTCAGCTTTGAATTTGCGAATGGGCGTTAATATTATTATCTGACTTATAGTTATTGCAAGAATATTTCTGTAAAAAAGAAAAAAAAGGCTGCAAAAAATATTCAGCACACCGTCGTAAATATTAATTTTGGACAACAATGATATCTATAAAACATCACAGAAGAGTTTATGTTTAAAAAAAATTTTTTTAAACAAAATTCTACGTTGATATCATTTGAGGAGAAAAACAAAGAATGAAAACAAAAATACGAAAATCTAATTAACTGAAAAAAAAAAACAATATCAAATGCGTTCTTATACGTCTCGATATTCACTAGTTTTAAAGAAAAAATGTGGAAAAAAAAATGCTAACACAACATGTTTAGAGTAGGTAGGTAGGTAGGTAGGTTCAATAACTCTTTTTCATGGGTTTTTATATGCATATTTTTAATTTCTTTCATAATTTTTCAAAGAGTAGTAATCCGAACGAAAAAAAAAAAAAACTTTAGCGTAGCCAAAATATCTCAGAAAAGCAGGTTTCTTAGTAATCATCAAAAACCATTTCTCTCTTTTTTTACATTTTTTTTCACATTTCTTCTTGAATCTCTTTTTACATGTAGGTACATTTGTACATTCATTTTTACATCTGACGGAATAGTTTTTGAATTTTTATGAAAGTTATAACTTTTTTTTTAACAATTTTTTTTTTTACTATTGGTTTTTAACATTTTCTTCGACATTCAGTATGTTCAGTGTTATCTACGTCCTAAATTTCAGCCCTTTGGAATGAAAATTGAATTGATTGAACTTTTAGCAGCCCCTATGGCTAAACCACATGACAAATTTTCATTATACATGATACCAGTTTTTATTACGTTCAGAACCAACTTTTTACCAAATTTTAGCCCTAACCAATGATAATAACGCTATAACACTCATGCGTGCAAGTTTTGAGCTAAACTGCTGAACTGATTATCATCAAATTCGACACAAGTTTTATTTTCAGTTCTATTAAGCGATAATTACGTCTTGACCTCAATTGGGAGAACTTTCGTCAGCCCTCATGGCTAAACCACTTGACCGATTCTCATCTAACTCTATAGCAGTTTTCATCAAGTTTAGAACAAGCAACCCACTGAATTTCAACCTTGTCGAATGATAATTACATCTTAAAGTTTACCGGTGGAACTTATTTTGTCCCAACAACTCAACTGATTTTCTTCAAATATAATCTCATACGATATTATGTCTAAAACTACCCACATATTAAATTTCAGACTTATTGGAAAAAAATTACGACCTACATCGTGCTCACAAGATGAATATCTGACACACACACACACCCACACCCACACACATATATATATGTATATATATATATATTATACCATAAATATGAAAGTATATGTTTGTATATACGTTCATCAGTTCAGAACCGCTCTATCGATCCTGCTGAAATTTTTAGGACTTAATTTTGTTGTTTCAAGAAAAGTTTTAAGCTAATTTTAAACTCCGAGGTCTCTAGCTTTCCTTGAGAAAAAGTTGTGGATTTTGACTCTTGCACTTCCCAGAACATTTTTGTCCTCTATGATATTAGTTTACCCTCCAAATTTCATGCCTCTCTGTCAGCCTTTTCTCGAGATATGCGACAAAATTAAACTAAGTAACTAATAACTTCTGAACAAATCAATCAATTAAATTCAAAATTAATTGGTCAGTTAATTTTGTGACTGTTGAACAAAAATTACGCCCTGTCTCGTGTTAACCAAAGTAGTATGTATTTAGAGTACATACACCCACACCCACACCCATCCCCACCAAACCCCCCACACCCACACAAACATACATACTAACTAATATATATAACTACTCGTATATATAAAGATTTCGACATGAATTTTTGATTTTGACGCTAAAAGTCATGATTTTATATGAAACAAAAAACTATCATTTTTCCAACCCAATCCCATCGTGGCTAACTCACACGATCTTTTAAACAGCAGGTTTGTAAACCTGCTAAAATACTAACATGATTCTTTCATTCGTTATTTTCTTAAATATTTATGCGCATCGTTTAAAAATTATTTAGACTGTTAAATGGATTAAAATTTAGGTCAATGATATTTTTTCTATAATCAGCGGTCGTACCTGTAGATTTCCGCTGTTAAATAGGAAGCCATATGAAATTCTCGACGCTGACATTTTTGTTAGAAATTCTTAATAAAAAATAACAGTTTACATGCACCATTCAGTGGTGAATTCAGGGGGAAAATTCCAAGCCAAAAAAATATTAAAAAAAAATTAAGGGAAAAAATGAAGCTTCAACCACAGAATCCAGATAAAAACTGTGAAAAATTTGCTGGAGAACAAAAAAAATTTTTTTTCGTCATTTTCTCCACCTAAAATGATTCTGTATATCCGCCACTTGCATCGTCCATAAAAAATGTGATGAGTTTGTACTTTATAGGTACCGACAGGAAATTTTCATTTGATGACCTAAAATTGAAAAATTTTCTCTTTTCCCCTTCCGTTATTCAATCGTAGTGTTCATCAGATTTGCTTGTGTTCACCGTTATTCCACTCCATAGTAACTGTTTATCAAATAATAGTCGTGTTAATTTATCAGTGACCATAATATTCTGTTAAGTACTGTGAGTACTGAATTGTTTATTTCTTTTTTTTTTTTTTTTTTTTACCAGTGAAGTGGAGAAAACAAATCTCAATTATTCAATCCATTGTTATACAAAAAAGTAAGCCTATAATTGATAATTTTTTTACAACAGGTTACTCTTACTTGCCTATCTATAATTATGTAGATACGGATCATTAAACAAGCTACCATATAAACAATAGGTATATAGATAAGTTGTTGCTTAGTTCGTGTTGATGAATTCAAGACGACTTCGTTTTGGATTTACTATGCGACTAGGTAATGACTATTCTCTGGATGCAGATTTTCGTCTTTTATTCATTTTTTGAGTAGAAAAAAAGAGTGAGTTATGAAAAATATTTTGATCATAAGGGAGGGTGAGGGAGAACTATACTGAACTAATTTTGATGAGATTTTTCTAAGATACGATAGAGATCGATCTCATGTTGGTCCCTTTGTACTTTTTCAGAATCGACGAGATAGTTTTTGAGTTACCTATCTTTATAGAACTGTTTGTTTTACAGCAAAATTTCCGCTGACGCTAATGTGGGTAATGTCGAGGAAACGAAAAAACATTAAGAAAATTTTTATTAAAAATCAAACCAACTACAAAAAATAAAAATAAAAATGGAGAGAAAAAATAAAAATAACTAGTTTATAATTTCTCCAACAAGGTCTAGGTGCTGGAATTCTATCGTATATTTAATAGGAGCAATCATTATATGTATGTATGTACGTATGTATGTATGTATATATGTGTGTATGAATGTATAAATGCCTGTATATATGTGGGTAACCGGGTTCTAAATAACTTGACCAACAATTGGCTGAAATTTATAGGATTGGCGTTTTTGGATACAAAAAAACGATCTAGTTAGGTCCCAAGTTTGAGAAAATTCGCTGAAGTATCTCAAACTATCCATCACTCATCAATAATAAGAGAACTAATTATAACTAGGTACTCATTTTCATTAATTTATGGTTTTTTGGGGGTAGCTGGCCTCATTGAAAACAAACGAATTGCGCCTCTAGTATTAATTCATAATAATTATGTTCGTTGATAGCAGCTAACGATGAAACATCTAGCCGGAAAAAAATTTTTTCTTTCGGATCTGAAATTCGCCCATTATTAAATTTTGTGATTAACGTCAAACACCACGGACAGAGAATGTCTCATATTAGCTCTGTTTGATAGGATTACACCAACTTACACCAGCTCACACCAGAAGGGCGATTCCACAAATGTAGGAATGTTATATGATTTTGCGCCAAGTTTTACTTGAATATTTATGGAATATCCTTACTGGTGTAGATTGGTGTAAGTTAGTGTAATCCTATCAAACAGAGCTAATGAATCTTGAATCTCATAATTGATTATCTGATAACAGCTTCTTTATTGAATTAATACATTTTGATATTGAAATATGGCTCTTTTGGGTACAGTAGTTATCGGCTACTCGTTTGTGGATAAGTTTTTATTTATGTATCTATTTTCTCTTTCAAATAATTTTATTTTTATTTTTTAAGTGCGGCTATAACATTTTTATTCACTCCAGCCGAGCAAAACTCGATGAACCAGGGCTGCGATCATGAACTAAATTGATAATTGATAGCAACTGATACCCAATTTAAAACAAATGGGCTATCAGCTATTATCAATTTTCAATTCAGGTCATAATCACAAGTACTCACAATTAAACGAAAAAGCATTAGGCTAGGATGAAAATTTAATTGTTTTTTTCAAACAGAACAAACTTTTGAATAAAAAAAAATCATAAAAATACGCTAAAAAGAGAAAAATGACCATTATAAAATTTTTTCAGCTAAATGTAGGGGCTGAAAATTATTCAAGTCGACTGTAATTAAAAAGTTTAGTCATAAAATTATACAGAAAAAATTGAGGAGTCCTACATAATAAAGGAAAAAAGCTCAGACTTCAGTAATTTATCTTGCTAGAAAAATTTTAAAAGTATTAAGTAATTTTATTTTTTTGTCTGAAGTTTTTTCAGTTCTATGATATTGGTGGGTATATTTAAAATTTTGGTTGTCTAAAATAAATACAGCTCCGTTACATAAGGTTGAAAATAAGACTGAGAATGGCAATTGTAGTACGCTGCGGTGAGCGCATGTATACAACTACTAATCAACCTCGCATGTGTGAGAGCATTGCTCAGTATGAAAATTAGATTAGAGAGGGTGAGCTACTAACCCGTGTGTACCTTTACCCTATGTAATGTAGAGCCAGGCCACACAAACTACCAGCGAGTTTACAAGTACACTCGGCACCACTGGTAGGAAGTTGCCACAGCAATATTAGTGACAAAAGTTTTAATAGCAGAAATATATATAAGGTGGGCTCTTCAATAACTGACATAAGTAAGTGAAAAAAATACTCCACAGCTATAATACTCTGTGCTTCAGTCTGAGAGAAGGGTTTACTATGTGACCAATTATAGGTTTTTGATTTTCCTTGAAAAAGTAGATATTCTCAGTACAAAGTTGACGTATCTGCATAAAATTTAAAACAAAAAATCCCTGAAATTCTTTTCATTCCTAATATAGGATCTGAGATACAGGGTGGTAAAAAGTGTTTTATTTTTTTCAAATCATAAATAATCTGTATTATATTCCTATGAAGAAAATAAAAGATGAAAAGTTGGCTGAAGAAATTACCATAGGCTACTGCTATTTTTCGTCAGAATGTGTTTGTTGTACAATTATACACCATATTGCAGGCCGGTATGTACACGTGGTGTCCCAAATAACGGAAATAAGTCACCAGAAAAATTACGCAAAATTTGTAATTTTTTTCCGCATTGTTTTTCTGTGTAATTTTCTTATCATCGTAGAAGAAATATTAGATATTTGTTTGTATCTACTTGGAAAGATATCAAGATCCACCACCCACAGTGTTGATAATGACTGGACAGGAATCGAGTTGTCTCCTTTAAAAACAATCGACCACGTCGTGAAATAACTATAATTTTGTTTGAAAATACAGCGTCAAAGACGTGCGAATGACTACTTATTAAAATTTTATGCCAGTGCATATCACACCTATCTACAATTGAGTTAAATATTAAACTAAATTACGCACATTTACGCAGCACGTATATGAACCTATACATATGGAAAAATCGGTTTCATTTTTGCTTTTTTAGAACTGATTTCTGCACCTTTACCCAAAGAATCTGTTTATTAGGTAAGTAGTTGATTAGTAAAGGGTGCGCACGTGACTGCAAATAATTAGATTAGATAAAATGTTAATTTAAAAAAAAAAAATTAGGTAATGATCCATATTTTTTTCTTTTTGACATTAAGCCGGATACTTAATTATGAGATATCACAAAGACTGAATCAAAAAAAAAAAAAAAGCTTAAAAGATTGACCGAATTGAGTGGCATTGAATGATTGTGCAACAATTTGTTTTCTGAACACATTTTTGAGATGGAATTTTATTTTTTTGCATTGGTATCTTGTTTTATTTATTTTTGTTAACGTCTACCGTAGATATTTTTTTCTTGTTTGCTTTCGACGAAAAACTAATCAATATTGCGCTAATCACGAGTGGTTGCCTTTTTAGAATTTTAATGTAACTGACTACCTAATGATTTTGAATATTTATATTAGTAAAACTAAAAACTTTTTCACCGTAAAATCGAAGATGAACGAGAAAAGTTTTTAACTTTTACAAACGTTAAAATATTATGCAAATTAAACGACTGAATAGATTAAAAATTAGTTTTATTTTTATTTTTGACAAACAAATTCGTGATAATATGAAATGAAAACAAGTCAGACACTGCCTCCCGTGAGAGCTAGGCCTTCTCTCTACGGCACATTCTATGTACTGTATTAAACGAAATAATTTATGATCTGAGAATAGTTATCTATCTTACAAACGCAAAAAGTATCAATCAACTATTTTGCGCGTGTGTCACACACTACTTTTTGCAACAATTTCCACCCACCCCCCCCCAAAAAAAAAAAAAAACTGCTCTTCTTAAAACCAAATAACTGGGCGGGGCCTGGAAGGCGAATCTCTCATTCGTAACTTTTTGTAGAATCTTAAAAATAAGTACTCCAAAACCAACCGACCGATTTCAATAAAATTTTACTTGCAAATTTTTTATTATTTCCCCGGGTGCAACGCCGCAAATTTTAAGTTAATATATTTTTTTAATCGAAAGTTATCGAAGTTTTTCGAAAATATCTATCGCATACGAAAATACTTATTTATCCTGAACTAAATTACGAGTAATGATTGTGTGTATGTATGCGTTATATGTATGTATCTGTGTGTTTGTTGTGTGTATGTGAGTAAACGCGTTCTGTATAACTAGACCAACAAATATGGCTGAAATTTACAAGATAGTAGTTTTTAGGTGCGAAAAAACGATCTAGATAAGTCCTAAATTTGAGAAGATTCGTTGAACAGTGATAATAGTTAGCGATGAAAAATTTGCGTGGAATTAATCTAACTTTTAGATCTGCTTGTAGTGGGTAAAAGCTTATAATATAGTCATTTAAAGTCAAAAACCTGGCTCCTACACCTTGTAACTCACAACTACATGTTAGTGATCCTATTTTTTGATCGATTTTCGATCAATCATTTGAAATTGATCCTAAAACAATCAATTTTAAAAGATGATCGATCTTTGAAAAATCGAGATTAATCGATCGTTAATATCAGCAGGACTGATCCCACCTTTCTCATTATTATTTTATTTATTTTACAAAATTCTGATAATGAAATGTTCTCCTTTCTCATTTCATCGTGAACCTGTTTTTTGTTTTAACTCCTTTCCTTCTCAATTTTGCAAAATGAAGAGCTTACAGAGATCGAGAAGGCTGTTCTAAAATCTCGAGTTGAACTGAATTATTTGTGAAAAAATAAAAAACCGTGGAATTACTAGTCATTTTAAGTAGATTGATGTTTGAATAATCGATTTTTTTTTATTTCATGATCAAACTTCTAAGAAATTGATTTATCAAAACTGATCTCTCCAGAAATAAAAATTGGAATCACTACTACTTACATGTGCCTCAACACCAGTGTGTCTATGTTGCCCTAGAAGGTGCACAGTGGGAGAGTCTGGTTCATAGGCTGTGCGAGGGACCTCCTGGGTGGAGCCACAATTGGAAAGTGAAGCCAAAAGATACGCACTCTGGTGGCAAAAATAGTAAATGCCTGAAAACAGGATAATGAATGAAAATAAGTATAAATGTATTGATTTTATAACAAAAAAATTACTTTCAAAAAAGAGTTTTTATTGTTACAATTGGATAGGATTTAATGATTGTCCTCTGATGATTAGTGATCATCTATATTAAAGTCTTTCCCATTTCAGAAAATCAGTTTAAACTCTTAGTTTCTTTTCTTATGAAAAAATACATAGGAAAAATACATCATCCTGTTTTCAGCCTGTGATAAAATGAAGCAAATTTAGCATTCCTTGTGGAACCTCCACTTCCCAATTCTGCGATCTGCATATCATCAAATTTTGTGATTAATGCTAAGCACAACAAATAAAAAAATTTCTTATGCTTAACCTCGATCTTGAATCTCAATTGTTTGATAATAATTTGATATCGGCTTATATAGAATTTTATTATTGAATTTCGAATTTGAATATTGCATTTGAAATATGTTTTTTAGAATGTTTGCACTACGTGTAAAAAACCAATCACCATTATTTTCCTTCTTCTTATTATTACCTGGATTAATCAACAAATCCCTTTATTTTTGCAAAATTAATCGATTAATCAAATATCATTTAGGCTTGGGCAAAAATCACAAAATTTTAATAAAAGAAATAGACAAAATATATGAGGCAAGTCCTACTTGTTGGATGTTGCAGAAGAAACGTTTTTTATTCTACTTCAAAATAAATGTGGGTTGAAAAAATAAGGTTTGTGAGTTAGTGTAAGAAACGGTGAAATTGATTGCTTGAAATAATTGATTAATCAAACAGTTTTTGAATAATATCGCATCACTATATGAAGTAAAAACCCTATTGCAAAATCGTTTATCGATATAGCTTGTTAACTTATAAGTCATTCCTCAAGGCCGTTAAAGGGTCTAATTCTAGACTTTAACTCAATCAGTTTTGATTATTTGGGAATTTGTTTGTTGAAAAACCAACTTTTTCTTACCATGCTTGCTGCACGCGAGTTTTTGGAATATTATTTTTGAATTGGTGAGCACCCGTAAAAAATTGAGTTCAAGCATATGAGGTTCTGGCTTTTTATGCCTGAGGCATTCCTAAAATATTAATGATAACTTTTTTTTTAAAATAAAAAAACTCCGTTCCTTTCTCACCCACCCTCACCAGAAAAATGTATTCAAAAAATTTGTTTAGGTTCAAATAACCAACTTAATAATTTTACTTTAGAGAAAATAAAAAACTGAGAAAGTCTACTCGAGAGTGCATATGCTTCAACAGTATTTTTTTTCTAGTACTGAAATTCGCTACTTTTTGTTCAGTGAAGAGACATTAAAACACGTATTTTTCGGTTTGGTGTTGCAAAACTGTTTTCAATTCGATATGATGAATTAATGAAATAAGAATGTTAGAATGAAACCGAGTCAGGAAATGATGATGATCAATTCGATTCTCCCTGATTTTAAAGGAATTAATGATCAATTTTTGAGGCTGGAGAATGAATCATAAAGGAACAGAGAATAAAGGGATTCAAATTGGATACGTAGCTTAAAAATTATGAAGGAACCTTAATTACTGAAAATTCATTCTTAAACAACATTACAATAGGTACCTATAAAATAAGGAGAAGCCCAAGAGGTTGAAGAACAATGCCAATTTGCAAAAGAGCATTCATATAACGAGAGCTCTGTTTGATAGGATTACACTAACTTACACCAACCTACACTGGTAGGGATATTCCACAAATATTCAAGTAAAACTTGGCGCAAAGTCACATAGCATTCCTACATTTGCGGAATCGCCCTCCTGGTGTAGGTTGGTGTAAGTTGGTGTAAGTTGGTGTAAGTTGGTGTAGTCCTATCAAACAGAGCTATGGTTGCTCATTGTCGTGTGACTGTTTTTTTTTTGTTTTTTTTTTTATTACCAGAAAAGAGGAGGGTGAAAATTATTGAAAGTCATCCCCCAGATATTACCGGGAAAATCCAACTATTCGAGAACTATGAAAATTTTTCAAAATAAAACTAGAAATCAGTATTAATATTTTAGACGAAATATTGGGAAATAGGATTTATAGTAATGAAACGTTTTATGAAATTTTCCGAGGTAGCCACACTACTTTGGCATATACGTCGGTACTTAAAATCATTTCACTAGGAACTGGAAATTATTGTATTCATTAGAAAAGTTTAATGAAATGATTTTTTTTCCCTTTCAGGTTTTCGATTTGTCGACTATTTTTTTAATTTATTTTTTCCGATGTGATCATTTTCTTTTTCAGATCGACATCGAAGATAATATAATACCTCCGTATATAATCCGGTTACACCGAAGACTATCTTGTTAGCCGCATTTTGCACTGCGTTTTGTAGTAAAGCCACTGTGTCGATAACAAGGCTGTAAGGTGGACGTCCAAGTTTCGGATAAAAAATTCTCCATCCGGCATTTCTTTGTTTCAAACGTGATTTCGTTTTCGTCGACGAAATAGTCGGTTCTTAATTACATTTTCAGCAAAGGTAAATTGTTCGTTACGTGCTTTTTATTATAAATTTTGTTGTTGTTGTTGTTGCTGCTGCTGCTGTCTCTGTTGTTATTGTTGTTGTTATTATTAATATTCCATTTTTCCGACCTGTTTTTTTTTTTAAATAATTTTTAATGTCGAGAAAAATTTTTTAATTGCATCGGGTAATTTTAGAATTATGTTTTTTTTTTTAGGATGAAAAAAAAAGTTCTAAATACGTGTCCATAGCGACGAAGTGAGAAATATTTTTCGATAACCCCGCGATATGTGTCATCGTTTGAATTTTTTAAGAATTTTAAAATAATTTCCACTCGACCATAGTCCGAGTCAAGTTAATCTGCTGAAAATTAAAAGAAAATATTATGTTTCGCAAGAGTTACGTAAGTTTCAAATTTAAAATTTAAATTTTGTGCTAATATACGAATATTATTTTTCATTTGTTACTAATTTGTATTTTCTATGTTTTTCCTATTTATGGCAAAACAGTGTGGCACTCGAGTTCTATGTTCTCGAGAAGTTCGAGAAGTTCTGTTAAAAGTTGGTTTTTTGTTCGACTGCCAGGTTTTAGTGCTGTATGAGTTGATAAATTTGAAAACTTTTTTTGATATAAGAAGCAAATAATGAGATCCATAGAATGGCTTGTAACCGCTACCGTAACCAATTGACAACACTGGTTTGGGAATTGATAACCATAACAAAAATATTTCACACAACCAACATCTAACCAATAAGAAACTTCCACAAAATGCTAAAACCACTCACTGGAATAGTAACCAGAAACAATTGGTTTTTATTCGTTTTACTGAAATATCAACATTATTGATCATTTTCTCAAAAATTACCAGTTATTTCTAGGAAAGTTATCAATTATCAATATTTTGATTAAGAAAAAATTTTAACCGGAAGAAAATTGTTTTGGTTAACCAAACAATAACCCCGGTACTAAATAAATATGTCTTTAACCAATAAACTTCAACCAGCAACCAATATAGTTGATCTTTATTGGTTTCCAGGAACCCCAATATCTCTGAAAATGTTTTGGTTCCGAGCTATTCAGTGTTGGACAATTCCCGGGAATGACATTTTTAACCAGAAATTCCCACCAATTTGTGGGAAACGGGAATCCAATTGGGAATTCTTGGTGAAAATGGATACAAGACCTTCATACTTCATATTTTGACTACCCCTGTTCATTTCCGTGCAGTAGAACTTGAGTAAATTAGGAAAGAAAAAATCTTTCCACCTCTACATATGTCAATGGTACTTTAGCACCGATGCATTGCAAAAGAAAATATTTGAGTACTGATGAAACTCGTTTGGTGCCTTGATATTTGTACTAATTAGGCAGTTTTTGAGAAATTTCAATCAGTCATTGAATATGCTGCATGTGCCCTTCATTTATGCACAAAAACGCCAAAAATAATGAAACTGGGAATTCCTGGGAAGTTTTGAGTCTGGAACAAAATATAAAATTCACGGAAATTATTCAAGGGAATAGAAATTGTAAATTTCCACGCTCAGCACTGGCTCTAATACACAGGGAATGCAGTAATGTGTGTTTTGAAATATTTTAATTTTAAAATTTTCCTAAGATATTTTAAACCAATAAATTTCATTAAATTTATACTTATTGAAATAAGTCTTATCAAAATTAATTTAAACAAAATTTATTTGATTTTCTTAAATTTTCTCCAATTTTTTCTGAATTTTCTAAAAAAAAAAAGGAAAATTTTACAATATTTTTCATAAGCATACATCAAAATACAGTAGAAATCATTATAACGAACACCGACTACAACACACAAAATTCCTGGTCTCAAGAGAACTCCATTTACTTCTATGTTAAGGAAAATTGGTTATAACAAATCTGGCTATTACAAATTATTGCCTACAATAAAGGAAGCCAAAAAACCAGCTACAACAAATTAGTTCATCTGTGTTGTTTTAATATCTTTCACATAACAAACAACTTTTTCCATCCTATCCCAATATTCTTCCAGTGGTCACTTTTGCTTTTCTTAAAATTATCATTATGATTTAATCAGTACACAGTTCCATTTTAATAGCCAGTGAATGCAAAATATTATGTTCTCGTATGGATTGTTGATGTTGGTACTGCTCAATTTGCACCCATAATTTTCTTACAGCCCCAAATATCCACTGCAAATAAGCTACAGCAATCTGTTCTTTATAGTCAGCTACTGGCTACAGCAAACTCCAGCTACAACAAACAAATTTTACAGCCGCTTGGAATTCGTTGCAGCCAATTTCTACTGTGTGTTTGAATTTTCAAATCAATTTTGAAACAATTAACATGAAATTTCAAAATAACCGATTTCATATAAATTCACATCACTGAAGGCACTTAGGTACCTACTTAATACAAATACACGATCACAACTTTAGAAGAAAACCTTTTTCAGAGCATACACACCGAGTAAGGGGAGCTACTCCACTACACTTTACATCATATCAGTCACTTACATCAGTTAAGCAAACTTCAACTTGGCGGATACTCTGTGAGATTCTTGCGAGTAAAAGAAGGCTTTATGTGTGGTGTAAAGGATGTAAGTGGCTGAAACGACGTAAAATTTAGTGGAGTAACTGCCCCGGTTAAGAAATTCCGTACTATTTGAGAACTGAGGTTCTTTTCTATCACTACCCCACAGAAATAGTCTCTTTTCAAAACCGTTCGACAGTTTTCCTAATAGAATAGGGTGCTGAAAAAGTAACAAGAGTTTCATACATCTTTCAAATAGAATAGATACACTTATCGAGTATATTTTGTTAGTATGCATTTTTGATTGCCCTTATTTTTCCTTTTTATTTACAAAAAAAATAAAAATAAACATTTTTATTTAAAAAAAAAAAAAAAAAAAATCCTTTAACAGAAAGATGGAATTTAATCCATTTTTTAAGGTGAGCACGTTGCATATTATTACGTAACCCATACATGTGAATGTAGTTAAAGTGGCTTAAATTTTAATAGTAGACCGATAATAATGCTTTGGGTAGGCCTTTTTTCTTTTTGTTGATCGTTGTTATGATGGTATTACAAGAACACAGGAAAGGGTAATATAATGTAATTGGTCACCACCACGGTACTGCATCATAAGAAATGTTAAAAATAAATTATTTGTTTTTAGTGGTGCGAGATATGAGTGGGTGAGGAAAATTGAGAGAAACTAGTTTTCGCAGGTTGACGAACGAACTCGTAATATTGAAAATGACTGCAGGCTATAGGTACATATATATTCGTTCATAAAAATATTCCAGTATATTTCGTATGTGTGTTAGATCAAAGACGTAAAAAAAAAAAAAAAAACCTATTATTTTTCCAGCCGAGTGAACCAGAATTAGAATAAGTTGTTATAATGGTTGACTGTTGATACAGAATGGTTGGTGTAGAATCTAGCTTTTGTTTCGGATCACATGTGACCATGTCTGTTGGTATAGCACGATAAAATTCGTCTAAATGTATTAATTTTGGGTGAGTGGTGAAAATATTGTCCGAATAAATTAACTTGATTTATTATTTTCTTTGTTCCTTTTTTCTTTGGCTGAGAAATTTGGATAGAGAAAGAATATTTTAATTTCTTAATCAGCGACAGCCAAGGGGTTGTTTGTTGTATGAAAATCATGATATAGTTGACTTCCTGACATCCAGAAATTCAATTTTTGTACACCGATTAACTAAAGCAACAGATCAGTGAACCTGTAGCCAGCTGTAGTCTATGCACACGATGTTTAATTCCAAAAATTTTTTTTAATTCAAAGTTGTTTCAAAAACAAGGAATAACTTCGAAAGTGTTTCTTGGTCAAATATTCTTTTACTAACTTTTGGATTCGAAGCTTTGCACGTCGTTGGAAGGTTGCCCCTGTAGGCTTCTCGCCACATTTTCCGTTCCTGGACCCAGAAATCACTCACTTGGCGGGATTTTGTGTGGCTCAGTTTTTCGTTCACTTTTTTATGACCTTTTTTTGTCACACTTTTTTGTTTCCATTTTCACGGATTAGCCAGCATAAACTTTTTGTTGATTTTGGTGTAGGTATTTGTGGTGGGTAAACTGTAAAATTTGACATTTCCAAAATGGCGGAGTCATTCCGACAACAGCCAGCATTTCAAAAATAGAAAACAAATTCATTCAATCAACCTGAAAATTTTAGCCTGATTATAATGACCCAAAATGTGGTTATAGGCTATTTCGAAAATATAAAATTATTCCCTAATCAGCCTTGTACAAATAGAGGCAATTATAACAGTCACAGAATTTCTAAGCTAAAGGAAAAAGTTTGTAATAAGTCTGAAAACAAGACACAAATTCGCACCTGCACACACACCCGCATCCTCACAAAAGGGGTACATATACCTATCTCCCACAATTGCGATGGTTTAGAAAGTGCCCCACTTTTTGTTTTAAATCAAACAACCAGTATCCCTTCATACAATAATGAACAGAAAAATATTATAAACATGATTTTTGAAACGTTTTCAGAATGAAAAAAATATTGACGTAGGAAAATCCTGCAGTGTTTGAGAACTTCTATCATCTGTCACTGTTGCTTAACATATGAGAATCCAGCAAGACCTAGCTATTTTCCTAAATTAATTTTTTTATCACTCTTTTGATTGAACTTTTATTAGTTATTTTGTTGAACTAATTACACACCTAGTTTGGAAGTTCCTACTTCGATTTATCAATACTCGATAGCGAGATTTTCTCAATTTGCAAATACTGTATGTATATTCGTGGATGGAAAGTTTACATATGGTAGGGGAAACCCATGTACCACGGGACCTGCAGCAAATGCTGTATGAAAAAATTTTGAACATATTGGGGAGATGTAAGATAGGTCGAAAATGAATTCCAAGACCATACCTTGTTGAATTCGAGAATGATAATGATAATAGTGAAATTTTTGACAAAAAATAATAATTATCAATGCTTTTACCATTAGATTTTGAATTGATAGAAAGATATTAAAATTTGATTGAAGTGTAATTCTAACAAGTGAAGGTAATCCATTTATCATATTATTATTCATTTTTGCTCGAGTATCTTAGTAAATAAGATATAATAATATTAATTCAAGTGGAATGTTGTACCTTGGAACATTTTTGTTGTAGTACCATGAGATACTTGAAATTTTCATTTTTTCACATTTTTCCAATTATGCCACAAAGTAAATCAAGTGGGTTTATCACGAAAACATTAATTTTCAGCTCATTTCCTTAAAAAATTAATTAATTCTATATTTTTGTCCATAATATTAATAAAACAATGTCCTTTAGGTCACAATTCATATCAGTAATCTCAATGGGTGGCTAAATATTCACTAGAAGCATGGAAATAAAGGAATTTTTCATTCTAATTGTCTTAAAACAAGAGATATCTACTTTTTCGAAATAAATGACATTATGGAGAAAGCTTCAAGAAATAAAATAAGCTAAAGAACAAGAAATTTGAGTCCTTAAAAGTTGAGAAAATGATTTAATTTGATGTTATAAGTGTGCGTAACCCTAAAGATAACATAAATTGATGCATGATTTCATGTTCTTCTTGAATTCTCCCGGCATCTAAGGGCTCAAATTTCTTGATATTTGGCTTATATTATTTGTTTAAGTATCCTAAAATTTCATTTATGTCAAATAAATAGCTATTATTTGTTTTAAGATAATTATAACCCAAAATTCGTACAATATTGAAGGTCTGAATTTCACTCCTCTCCTCGCTGGACCGTCAAATCTTAAAAATGTGATTTGCTATTGCCCTTTCGATAACTTGGAAATACGGTCTGCCGCGGACCAACCACAGCCGTAGAAAAACCTTTTTTTACGTGCTAAAACATTCAATACCCACCCTTCCTGTACTTCTAGTCTTCGTATAGCGTCCATGAAACGTGCACAACAGTCTACATAAAAATATTGAAATATCTGCGACGACAAAGTTTGTATCGAATGTCATGTTGAGTGTTAAGTATCTATGCAAAAAAAAATTTGGAGGAATGAACGAAAGTATGAATACTGAGCCCAGCAAAAGTTGAAGGAAAAGTGTCAGCTTCAAAAATGTATTGAGTGAGAATTTTGATGTAGTACCTACGCAAAATTTCATGAAAGAGGGCAAACTTGAATAAAAGAAGATGGAAAAGGAAATAGGATGGATTGAACATGAAATAACGGGGGATACGAAGTGAAAAAATTATCAAAAGCACGAAATATCCTTAATCAAGGAAGGATATAAATGCACTAAAGCGCGATTATAGACACATGCTATTATACTTAGGCTTGCTGATATTTTTACTGCTCACATCGAGGGACAAACTATAAGTCCATATAAATTAGTAGGAATGACAATAGTTGACGTACAATGATGGAAATGAGAAATGAAAAAACTACCCTAATGCAGGTACACGTATGATTGTTGAGCAGTGGCGGATCCAGGGGGAAATGGGGAAATTCTCCCAAGCCAAAAAACAAAATAGGCAAAAAATGAAAAGGAAAGAAATAAAAGTATGACGCAGTATGCAGATAAAAACCATCCAAAGTTACTGAAGAGCAAAGAAGAAAGAAAAATAAAAGGCTATCTGCTCAAAATTATTGACATTCCACTTCCAAAAATGACGCTCCGGATTCACCACTATATTGGTATTAGAAATGTCACACTCTGCAGTAAAACTAAACAATGTTCATGTAAAAAATAATAAGCGTTGCTTAGTTTTGCTGTAGTGTACGTGACATATTTAATAGTATCATCTGAGAGATGGGTTACCTATGAATACCACCCTAAAACTAAGACTAAGACAAATACTACGGCCATATTCTTGACCTTGCTTTTGCTCATCAGTAGCGCAAGGATTCTTAGGCAAAGACACATTTTGGTTTGTTGATTACTTCAAGAGAGTTTTTTTTTTATCAAATATCTCTGCTAATGGTGGTCTCCTGATTTCAAAAAATTCCATCATTCTGTATCTCACATATTTTCTTATGTTTCAGAATAAATAAATGTTTTCACTCATTCAGGGATGAATACGTTTTTTTTTTTTGACACATTTTGGTACAAATGCATTCTTTCTGAAGCTATTATTTCAGTAAAAATGAATTTTTCCAACATATTTTTCGCAATAAAATCTATTTTTCCCCTAAGATTGAACTAAAACTTTTTTCAAATGTTTATTTTTTTCAAATAAAAATTTTTTGCAACACCTGTAGATAAAGTAGACCATTATGTACATCTTTACTATATATAAAGAAGACGATGAGAAAGGCAATGTTTACATTGGTATTTTTTGAGTAAAAAGTAGTGCATATCATTGCTGAATATAACCTTGATACAAAGAGATAGCACCTCCATGTAAAAATTTAAAGTATGTTTTTATATGGAAGCATGTTCAGTTTACATCGAGGTAGAGGTTATATTTTCTAAATGAAACGTTAAATCTGCTGTGGAATACCTTGTCGTGAGAGATATTCTCACCAGAAGGAAATTCTACAGAATTTAAGCGTGTTCAGCCACTTCATACAAATGTATGGGCAAGCCAAAACCAAACCGAACACTGGCGATTTTAGAGCCGGTTCTGTGAGTTTTTATACAGGTTTTGGCGGGTGCACACAAACACACGTACGTAGTAAAATACGTACGTTGTTTAAGTACGGCCAGGTCGCATCATCCCCTACTATCGTCGGTGGCGGCTGGCCGGTTCGTGTATAAATCGTGACATTGATTGATGGATGACGTCACGATTCGTACTCGTATATTATCTGCAAGTATTCGCAGGTAATTACGATCGAACGTAATTCTGTGTGTTCGTTTAACGTCGCAAGGACGATAAGTTGCCTGCCCTATGGGGCGGCGACTGTCGTCGAGGGGTCCGAGCCCCTACACCTCATACCGATGAGTCCCCACAGCTACTCCCCCCCAGTTTTTGCGCCGCAAGAACGACCAAAAATGCGCAAGGCCTGGGGGACGTGCGGGTTTACTTACGTCTTTGATCGGCCTCCCATTTCGCCAGAGCACTGCCCACCGCGGCCCCAACGCACTCGTAGGATTCCCTACGGGCGTTTGCTCGGGCCAGGTAGTTCGTCCGGCTGGTTTCACCCCTATGCCTCGGTTTCGCGTTTTTTGCGTGGGCGTAGGGATGTCGATGGGAGTGAGGGGGCAGCGGACGTTTGAATATTGGCTTTCTGTGCATCGGGGAGTTTGTATTCCCCGATGCCCAGGTGGCCATCTTAGCCCGTTCATTTGCGGCCCTCTCTGCCGTGAATAGGAAGCCCATTGCTTCCTTCTTCTCCTCGGGTTTCGGCTCCGGCTTCGGGGGTTCCGGAGTCGGAGTCGTCTCCTTCGGGGATCGGGGAGGTGAGATGACCGGCGGTAGCGGAGTTGTCATTTCCGCCAGGACATCAGCAACCGGAGGAGCCGTGTCCATTAACAGCTCCTCCTCTATCCTATCCAGCTCCGTTTTCGTTTTCGTCATCTGCTGAGTTTTTGCTTTCTCAGCAGATGTCTTGGCGAATTGGAAACTGGCGGACATCGGGATAGGTATTCGTGACATGGAATAGAATGGGTTATTATTAGGAGAAGGCACCAAAAATAGCTCAAGAAACGACCAAGTAAATCGGTGGTTCTGAAACTGATGATTTTACCTCATTTTTCGATTTACCTTTACAGTTATTTTTCTTTATTTTCGGATCTTCTTATCTATACGTAGAGGGGATAGCGCTTAAAATTCTCGGCCGTATACAAGTTTTCCGGTTAAGTTCTGATCGGTTTAAGCAGAGTTATGCCTGAAATAAACTCAGTGAATATAATTTTCGTATTTTCAATACAAAGGAATCTCCGTTTGTGACGTCACGTCGTAGAGATTATCTTTGTGGTTAACGGTACTCGCACGTTGCAATGTTTTGTTTCCGTATTGCACGTGGGTTTGTTTATTCCTGTCTTCTTCTTTTTGTTGGCATTCCTCGTTTGCTTATCTCCGGAGTTTTTGTCTCACGGAGTTCCGATATTCCCCGTATGTTTTTAGCGGGTTTCGAATTTTTACTACGGATATTACTTTTCGGGAGTAAATTTTTATTTTCTTCGCATTAACCTCTCGGACGTGCGAGAAGGATGTGAGTTTTTGCGTTTTTTAGTGCCTGGAGGCCTGCCTCTTTTACGTGGGCATAAGGGGGCCTCGGGATCAAATGTTTTAGTGATCACATCGTCCGAAAATTTTACTGTTTTCTTGGGTTTTTCTTGATGTGAGGTGTTTTTCTCACATTTTTCGACGAATTCTTCCGTTTTTGTTTCGGAATTCGTCTGTGTATTTTCTGGGTTCTCCTGTTGTAACCTTCTTATTCTTTTATCGTCACTTACCAAGTACGCAGGCTTCAATCTGTCGATTGAAATTGTTCTTGGTTCGCCTGCGATGAGTATCACAAAGTTTTTCTCATCTCGTGATACTACTTTGTAAGGACCGGCGTATGGTTTCTCCAGCGCAGATCTCATTTTTTCGTCTCTAACAAATACGTGTGACGTATTAGCCAAGTGTTTCGAGACGTAAATCTTGGGCTGGCCATGACGAGCTGCCTGATTTAGGAAGTTGTTGGCATCGTTTCTTATATTTTGTACCATTGTTTCGGGGCTAACTTCTTTCGATTTTGTGAAGAAGTCCCCTGGAAAGCGTAGCTCTTCGCCGAACGCTAGTTGCGCTGCAGAGTGACCTGTATCAGTTTGTAGGGCGGATCGAAGGCCTAAGAGGATGGTAGGGAGTACTTCTACCCATCTCTTTGTATCATGAGACATGATGGAGGCTTTGAGAGCTCTATGCCATCTCTCTATTTTGCCATTGGCTTGAGGATGGTAAGCTGTGGTATGACTGTGTTGAACACCAAGCTTATTTGCCAGCTCTTTAAAGAGCGAGCTCTCGAATTGGCGACCTTGGTCTGTGATTATGACTTCTGGTACGCCATACCTCGCAATCCAGGTATCGTATAACCTTGCAGCTACTGTTGGAGCTGACATCTCGTGTAGAGGGATTGCTTCCGGCCATCGTGTTGCCCTGTCTATTATCGTCAACAGGTATCTGTGTCCTTGAGATGGTGGCAATGGGCCTACCAGATCCATGTGAACCGTTTTAAACCGCTGTGTTTGCTTGAATGATTTGAGGGGCGAGCGAGTGTGTCTTCCTACTTTGGATTCTTGACAGTTCAGGCAACTGCGAGCCCATTTGTTGCAGTCAGACTTCATTCGTGGCCATACAAATCTTTCTGAAATTAGTTTAGCACTACATTTTGGCCCAGCATGTGACAGATTATGTACACTGTTGAAAGCCAACCTGCGATATTTTACCGGTAGAAATGGCCTGTTCTTACCTGTACTGATGTCACATGTTAATAAAACATCAGTACCGGGAATTTTTCGCTGTCTCAATTTGAGGGTAGTATCATCGTTCGATAACAGCCCCTGCAATTCTGCATCCTTAAGCTGTGCTTTAGCTATTTCAGCATAAGGCAATTGGACAGGAACCGAGATAGCTTCGATTCTACTCAAGGCATCAGCTGGAGTGTTAAGTTCTCCACTTATATACTGAATGTCGGTAGTCAGTTGGCCAATATAGTCCAACTGTCGTGCTCTTCTCGGAGATGCCGGTTCTGCTTTTTGTGTGAAGGCATATGTTAGGGGTTTATGGTCAGTATACACAGAAAAACATCTACCCTCTAACTGGTGCCTGAAATGCTTCAACGCAGCAAAAATTCCGAGCAATTCCCTATCGTATGTGCTGTAATTCTTTTCTGTTTTTGAGAGCTTCCTCGAGAAGAAAGCTAGCGGTAATTTGATGTTGTTTGAGTCCAGTTGGTACAGAGTTGCACCAATAGCAAAATCCGATGCATCGGTACTTACGCATAACGGCAGACTTTCGTCTGGATGAGCCAACAGATTTGCATTTGCCAGTGTTTCTTTAATATTTTCAAAGGCCTGTTCGGCTTCTTCGTTCCATTCGAGTGGAGTTTTATCTTTCTTTTTACTTGTCTTTATTAGTGCAAACAGCTTACTTTGTTCGGCTGCTGCATTCTTCATGCAACGTCTGTAGAAATTCACCATCCCCAAGAAACGCCTAAGTTCTGCGACATTTGAGGGCTTTGGGAAGTTCAATATTGGCTCTACCTTGGTCTTCAAGGGGGAAATGCCTTCGGTTGAGACTTTGTAGCCGAGGAAGTCAATTTCGGTCTGTGCATATAAGCTTTTGCCTACGTTGATAGTGAGTCCGGCTGCGTGTATACGCTGTACCACGGCTCTCACATTCTCCTCGTGCTGATGCTCACCGCCTTCTGAGCAAATGCAGATATCATCCAGGTATGCATATGCAAACGGCAATTCCCTAAACAGTCCGTTGATAAATCGTTGGAAAGTTTGTGCTGAGTTGCGTAGTCCAAACGGCATTCGAAGGTATTCGAATAATCCAAAGGGGGTTATAACCGCTGTCTTTGGAACGTCCTGGTCGGCCATAGGAATTTGGTGGAATGCCCAGTTGATGTCTATTTTTGTGAACATCGTTTTACCCTTCATATTCGCGTTGAAGTCCATTATGTTGGGGACTGGGTAGCGATCAGGAACTGTTATGGCGTTTAAGGCCCTGTAGTCACCGACAATTCGCCACTCTCCACTTGCTTTCTTTGTCATGTGGATAGGAGAGCTCCATGAGCTTTTTGAGGGGCGACATACGCCCTCCTCGACTATGCGATGGAAGTACTCTCGTGCCGCTTTGAGTTTGTCGGGTAATAACCGTCGTGCTCTAGCATGGCAAGGCTGTCCTTTGGTTTCTATGTAGTGAACCGTGTCGTGTTTGTACGTAGGATGCCTGCGAATTGAGGGTTGTGTGACTCCAGGATAGTCTGACAGGATCCGTAAGAGTTGTCCGTCGACTTTAGTACAGCTGGATATATTTGTGTCCAGTCTGTATGCTAGCGTTTTGCCTTCCACACTTTTATTTTCACTATTGATCAGTTTACCGTGTTTGAGGTCGATGATCAGGCCATAGTGTGCGAGAAAATCTGCACCCAGGATCGGGTTTGGAACGTCTGCAACCGTGAAGGACCACGTCATATTTTTGCTGAGTCCGATGTCTACTTTGCTTGTTTCAAGTCCGTATGCTGGAAGGTTTTGACCATTCACAGTACGGAGATAGTATTTCGGAGGAAGTACTTTTTGGGTTCTGTTTACTGGCAATATGCTCAGGTCTGCTCCCGAGTCAATTAAGTAACGTCTCCTGTTTGTCCTGTCCTTGATGAACAGGCGGCGTGAGTATTTTTCCGAGGGGTCTTCGGCCGCACAGATGGCCCCTCGTTCTAGTTTGACGCTTCCTTATTGAAGGTTTTACCCCACCATCTGCACCTGTTGTTGCATTTGGTGGCCTCCGCGCCAAACCTGTTGTGAAAGAAACAACTCTTATCATCCCAATTTCGAGACTGGGTTTTGGGAGATGATGTTCTAGGGGGAGTTGAACTCTGACCCCTGTTTGCGGAACTAGATCTGCGGTCTCTTGACCGGGACTGACGTCCTCTGCTGCTATTGCTATTGTTGTTGCTTCTGCTTTTCGATCTTTGTCGCCAGCTGCTGTTGGGCTTCGTCGAGCTTTGGCTTTTGTTCCTCTTTACTTCTTCGGTCAACTGAGCTATTTGAGCTCTAAGTTGAGCGAGTTCCCCAGTCTCTGCAGATACTGCACTGACCACCGGCTTTGACCTTGTGTATTCGAGCGCATTATCTGCGGATTTCGCAAGGAAGTCAAGATCCGCGGATGTATTGATTACCGTGGAACCAACGGCGGCTAGGCACTGCACAACACTTTGTGGAAGTTGTTTGCAGAACTGATTGCCTATGACGGAAGGGGCTACGATATTGTCCGCCTTCTGTCTTAACTTCGCCATGAAGATTGAGGGTTTGTCGTCCCCCATCTTCATACCGCCCATCACATCGTCTATTATTTCATTTTTCGTTTTTCCAAATACTTTCTTTATTTTTCTGACGAACCAGGCATACTTGTCCTCTTCTGTCGAAGGGCATTCCATGACGTCCGGAATGTGGCGGATTATCTGTGGGGGCATACCTCCACAGATGTGTGTATACCGCTGGTTCAGTGTTATGTTCTCTGTTCTGAACCTGCCTTCCAATAGAGTCAACCATAATTCTACCTCATTCGGCAGAAATTCCGGGATATCTATCCTTCGTCTATAGAGATTGGGGTTCTGTCCTGGTTGCATTTGCAAGAGTTGCAAGATTTGGGCCAGAACTTCGGGTGTCAGCTGTGGCTGACTACTGCCTCCCTGTGATGGTTGTGGGTTTTCAGTTGGTGGTGGAACCATTGCTATGTCTTTTTGTTGACAAGCGTATTCCACAGTACTTCTGCCTTCCTTGCTGGTCGAAAACACTGGTTCCTGTGTTTGTAGGACAGATGTTTTCGGGTCGGAACTTTGGCTTAAAGTCCGACCACTTCTCAACGTTTTAACTGCAAGATCTTCTTTATTTATTGCAGTTCCCAGTCGTGCTAATTCTGGGTGTTGAGGGCCTTCTTCTATGTTTGCTAAATTCAATGAGTGTCGAGTCGAAGTCGGGGGAGTTGGGGGATGAGTCCAACCTTTTTCCTCCAGGTCTACTGTCTTGTTTCTCTTTATTTATTTATTTTAAAGAGAGGGGTATAAATTCCCACTTCAGCAGACTCTTACTTCGACGACCAAAAGGTGTCTTAGTCTGGGTAAAAAAATATTTTTAATTTGCCAAGCAAGCGAGAATCTCGCCAGCGCTACTGCGCCAAGTTGAAATAGCGCCGAAGCGCCTAAGACTCCTCACGACGTGGCCGAAATCACGTCGAGGTCACCACTGTGGAATACCTTGTCGTGAGAGATATTCTCACCAGAAGGAAATTCTACAGAATTTAAGCGTGTTCAGCCACTTCATACAAATGTATGGGCAAGCCAAAACCAAACCGAACACTGGCGATTTTAGAGCCGGTTCTGTGAGTTTTTATACAGGTTTTGGCGGGTGCACACAAACACACGTACGTAGTAAAATACGTACGTTGTTTAAGTACGGCCAGGTCGCATCATCCCCTACTATCGTCGGTGGCGGCTGGCCGGTTCGTTTATGAATCGTGACATTGATTGATGGATGACGTCACGATTCGTACTCGTATATTATCTGCAAGTATTCGCAGGTAATTACGATCGAACGTAATTCTGTGTGTTCGTTTAACGTCGCAAGGACGATAAGTTGCCTGCCCTATGGGGCGGCGACTGTCGTCGAGGGGTCCGAGCCCCTACACCTCATACCGATGAGTCCCCACATCTGCCTTAATGAGAAGTTTGATATTTTATTTCATTTTTTATAATTTTTAAAAAAACTCATCATTATGATAGAATTATAATGTTTCGTTGATTTCTGATTGTTAATTATATAAAATATCTTCCTCAACAAGATTCAAAAGTGAGTTTACATGACTCATAAATTTCTCACTCGCTACACTCCTCACATTTAATAGCTCACTTTTGAACCTTGGTGTGTAATATACTTTTTGTAACACCTGTTTATAAACTCAATTTTTATACACACCTTGATGATGTATAAAGCAGGCAATTTTATAAACATTTATGACCAATGTATAACTACCTCATACATCGGTCTTTACTTCATAGATCACCTTGGGCGCATGCGTCATTTTATACTATGGTCTTACTACTGCACCTAACCTACTTCGTCATTTTCTTTTATTTTTTTATTTGTAAAAGTTTCTCCATTATGGGGATTTGTACCTCGGACTTCAGCCTTGATAGACTAGTGTTGTAGCCTCTATGCCACAAGATTTCATTAAAAGGATGGAGATAATTAGCACTTATAGGTTTCCCATTTGCAAAAAAAAATTTCTTTAGGGGGAAGTATTGCAAAAAATAGTGTGTGACAAACGTATATATATAATAGATAATTGACATTCGTGTGATTTGCAGCACGAGCTAAAGGCGAATGATGCAAAAATCACACTGAATCAAAATCATCTACTATATACACTTGTTTCACAAATAACTAATATGCCTCCTTTTTTACTTTACGCGTGAGCATGCGTATTTTTATACACAGTCTGTAAATTCTTTATGCATAGGATTTTGTGCATGCATTACTTTTACTATATACATCATGCGGGATTTGTAAAAAAAAATACATAAAAAAAGCTTGTGATGTGTCAAAATCACAGACGATTGTGTCACAAATAACTATTAGTTTCATCCACGATTTGTTAAATTTAGAGGTTGCTTTCAGTAATTTACTTTTTTTCGTGATAATTTCCCTGTTGCAAATGTATGTCTGCAACTTAATTCAGTTTTTTAAATTTTGAACGCATATTTTTACTTATTTTCTCGTTTTTAAGTAAATACGCGCGCAAAATAATATATGCGCATACAAATACATATTTCTGGCACTATCAAAAAATGTCTTCTGATCATAAATACCGAAAAAACCTTGACCTACCCATCAGTGATCAGTAGTAGTGCTAGGTAAAATGTGTATAATTATTATAATTGAAACACGTGTAGGTACTCAAAACCAAAAAATGTGTAAAATTATGCTTTAATCGTAAAAAATATGACTTTTTCCAATACTATTTCCGAAAAAAAATATGAAAAATTTTCTCATTATTCCGTTTTTATTCCATTGTAGTTTACAACAATTAACATACTTAGGCTATATATTATTTACAAATTTTACACTTGGAAATTTTTGGATTAGACAGAAAATACTTATCTGTACTTACATTAAAATCATGATAATTATTATTGGAGCCAATTTTAAAATCCATCTGCTCGGAATTCTTCTGAATGACAGTTATACGTAATCTCAGCAGTATTTAAAATGACTGGGAATAGCCTATCGCTCCCTATAGCTGTTAAACAGAATCAGTAAAAAATTTAAGATTAAAATAATTTTCTGTTTTTTCTTCTTTTTTTTCACATTCCTAGTTTTTTTTCTTTCGCCCTTTTCAGTAAGCGTGGACGCGTTTTATTCTTTTCCGCATGTTATGCTCAAAATTTTTTAGGATGCAATTGAATTTTTTTAAGCGATGGTGGAGGAGAAAAATTTTTCAATTTCGTAGTTATGCTTATCTAATAAAATTGATAAAAACGAAATTCGAAAACAAAAACCACAGTTTATAGTTGTTGGAAATTTAAAAATCTTTCTCAAATTATTAATTTTAATTAATTTGACTTATTTTCTTGATAATTATATTATTTGAAATTGAATTATTTTAGATTTTTTCGTATTTCACTCCATTTTTCTTACGTCATGCTCGAGCACGTGAGTACTACAGGAAACGCCTGTCATGGCTACGGCCACGAGTCCTTTGCGCACTAGCGATGCGCAGAGGACTCGACAAGACTGGAGATACTGGGCTGAGGCGACGCTAACAGTTGTTCCACAACCAGGCGCGAGCTAAGGTGTGTGACAACGAACATATTTTATTCGTCCTTGTGACGTTAAACCAACATTATAGTAAACTCCTCCACTACATGGTAGCAGGAGCACAGTGTTTTTCACTGGACCTCGAATTTAATAATTCGTTTTAATCGAAATTTGATTTCGCAATTCGAAATTTAATTTCGCAGATCGAAATTTAATTTTGAAAAATCGAAATGTCGTTTCGAACTCGAAATCTAATTTCGTAAATCTAAAATTAATTTCGTATCCAACCGCAAAAAACGGAAACATTAATTTCTTGCGGCCCAACACACAGTTTGACCCGAACTGAAATAACAATCGCTTCCACTTTGAAACAACTCTCATCCGTACGTAGTACGCAATTAGCAGTCTCAAGAAGAATTAGCCTGATAATTATACTCAGACCTAAACAATTCAACTCATTTGAGACTGAAACAAAATAATAATTCCCTATACCCAGTATAGCAATACATTTCCTAATTGTGAATTAGCCTAGAAATGACACTCGTAATTACCGCTACTAAAAAGCTGACAAAAAAATAATTCACAATTATTTTTCCGCCGCCCCCAGCGTCATTTATTACGTATATTATTTTAACAAATAAAAAACATCGAACTCAAAAATTTGTCCTAAAAATATTTAGGCTGTATCAAATACAGAAACATCGCTAAATGTTAGCGCATCTGTGTCTCTGTCCTTCAAAACGAGAGAGATAGAAAAAAAATATATTACTATCCCTGTCTCTCTCACACTCATGCGTTTGAAAAAACGATCCTTAAAAGAGACACAAATGACTTATTTTTCGATCGAATTTCTTCAAAAATGCGACGATCGTGACAAAAACAAAAGATTCAGTTCAACCAATCGGCTCTCACCAGCCGATGGGCAATTGAACATCGTATGAGTTTTTTGTGTGAACACACACACATATGCAAAAGGGATCGTAATCCTTTACTCAATTACGCACACAAATGTAATTTATGCATCACGCTGCATTAGCAGCGACAACAACGTGTTCAACACGACGTATATTAGATATACGAAAAGACACACGATCATCTTCACTTCCTATTTGATTTGTGAAGAGATCATAGTGCGTTCTATTATTAATTGCATGTGCAAAATAATTATTTAACATTAATAGTGTTTTATTATAACTATTTCCGTAATTATTTACGTATTGTACCAATCATTCCCCCCTGAGTGTAGTGGCGAAGTTTCCGGAAGGTACCGCCATTTAAAACCAGGAAAACCGTAAGTACACTTACGCCTAATTCTAATCTTTAGCAAATTTTCTAAGGTGTCACCATATTTGAAATATGCATTCGTAACCGATTGTTATGAGCCTAAATCATAGGTACTCGGACTCCAAATAATTAATTTCTATTGTATTATATTAATTTTGTAATATCAATAGCAAGTCCGCAAATTTATTAACCTAAGATCGCTTATCGATCTTATGGTCAAAAATTGTTTTTTTAATCACATGTGCGTAATTAAATTACGAATCAAAATCAGTTTGTCACCCCAGGGTCATGCCAAAATTTTTTTTGGGACAAGACCATGGAAACCAAACTGACTTCGAATAAACTTAACACTTTCTTGAAAAATGAAAATGATATTTTCACCCACTGGTCACACCCGATTTTTTATCTCTTCCCAAAGAGTTAGAAAAAATTAGAAAACCATTTATCTTTTCACATAACATCGAAAATGACATTTTTGTTTACGGGTCATGCCCAATTTTTTACCATGCAATAGAATCATGGGAATAAAATTTATTTTTCTCTCATTCATGTAAAAAATTCAAAAATAACTTTTTCGCCTACGGGTCATGCCCAATTTTTCATTTGTCTAAAAGACTTTGAAAAATTTTGAAAAAACGATTTTCAAAATTCGATAAAATAGCGTAAAAACAAATTTACGATTTCTGTTATCGATCAAACGCATAATACATGGCAAAAAAATTTGTAACACCGGTTACGTCCCTCCCCTTATGCGACAATACGGCAGGCGTTTATAAAAACAAACCACCGTAATACCAATGAAAAATCTTGACATTGACCTTCGTTCAAATGTAGGTCAAAACTACAAATGCAATAATTGTTCATATTCGATCGCACCCCCATTTTCGATCGATAGGCATAATACCTATATCGAAAAATAAAAATAACTTATTTTTTTACCAATATTCATTTGCTCCGTTCTTAGAACATGAACCCAAAAGAATTGGCTAACACGTATAGATGTCCTCCTCGACCCAGAGTCTTTGTTGATGGAGGAAGAGGAGGCAACGGAGGCATCAACGTCCCATCAACAGGACGCAACCCCGGTACCTCAACCACAATGGGTGGATGAAATAGAGGAGGAGGAGTTGTGCAGGGTGGCAGCAATACTGTTGAGCGCGCAGCCGTCACCGGGACATAGCACTGTACAGCCTGTACCAATGGATGTACAGCCGAGAAGCCAAACGTCCACGCAGGCCACCAGTGACGTCACCGACAGTGAGGATGAACGGCAACAGTTCATCGTCGTACTGGAGGATGCAGAGGAGTACGTGCAATCACTTGAAAGAAAACTTGAGAGACCACACGTACCACAGTACGAAATAAACGCATTGTCCAATGAAGACAATGCCATCGAGGCTACAGTTAAAGACCTCAAATACATTCCTAGAGGTCTCGCAAGAGAAAACTTGTGTAGGGCCCAACAGGTGAAACGAAAATTGTTGGTGCTGCAGTCAACAATAAAATCAACAGTGCAGCCACAACAACAAACACAACATCGAGCGATCGTACCAGAGGTATGTGAAAATGCTGATGAGGAGCGCCGTTGGGAGGAACAGGCACGCTGGGATGCCAGGGCCCTCGAACTAGTGAGAGAGCTCAGCGACGCTCTGTGTAAGGAGGCCAACGCCTGAAAGGTGTTGACCACCTCACAGAAAAATGTCAGAGAACTCTCTGCCCTAGTCCATGAGGATCTTGGCGTTCAAGCAGCGGAATTTATCCACCAGTACCTACCCGACGCTAAAAAGGCATCCGAACGAGAACGTTTGCCACCACCGGCTCCGGAACAACAGACCCCGGCAAGGGGTCAACGAGGCCAGCCTAGAATGGTTACAGGTAATGAAAATTCAATTTGAATTGAAAATGTAACATTTCCCAAATTAAACGAGGGAGAACCAAGCCCCAAAAGGCTATGTTCCCACCAACCCTCATTATCCCAAATTCACACCACACCTGACACGTCGTGTTGCGAACTATCGCAAAACCCGATAGAAAATGAAACACCCCTGGCAGTAGAGATGGACTCAAACACCATCGAAAAACCACCATCCGAAAATTATATTTCGAAATGCTGGGAACATGATCCAAAAGATCAAGTTGACGCTGGGTTTACAAATCTCAAACCCCCTAAATTTTATTTAGAAAAGTGGGATGGCAACATTCTAGGCTATCCTGGATTTATTAACGGATTTAATAATTACGTTAATAAACGAAATGATATCGCTATCCCACAAAAAATCAACCTACTGCAAGGGGCCCTACCGAAATTTTTGGTAGAAAAAATTAATCATTTTTCCCCAGATAACGTTGGCTATATCCAACGCCTAAAATTCCTAGATATTAGGTATGGGGACGAATCCAAGATTCGAGCTGAAATGTGGCTAAAAATAACTGCATACACCACAACCACTAACGATACAACGTCAATCTTAGACATGTTAGACACCCTCACCATTATGGTAGATAGGTATCGTTTACTTGCAAAAGTAATCGACGAGGAACAATTATATAACATAGTAATTAAAAAATTTCCACCTAGATCTTACCAAAACACTTTAAAAAGTAACGAACACAATGTTAAACATTTGTTCGAAGCAGTTAGATCGTTTATTAAAATTAGGGAGTTATCGGAGCCTATCTGTACCTCTGTACCAAAAAAGGTCGATAAACCTAATCCCCAACCACAAAATAAAAATTTCTCTCAACCTAAAGGCAGGAGAAATTTTGCGATTATTTCTACAGAAAAGAAAATGAACGAAAGAGGACAGAATAAATCCAATCCTCGTAAACGACAAACACAACGTTCGAATAGCACAACCAATAGGGATACTAATGAAACTTTATCTAATACAGATGCAGAAGGGATGGTATGGGTCCAGCTCCCATCTGGACAACGGATCCCAGCATCAACGGTGCACACACCATTAAAACCAAATACTCCCTGCATTTTCTGCAAAGGTGACCACCATGCTCACCTCTGCAGAAAAAAGAGTACCCTGGAGTCACGCCGTGTGCACTACGATCGCTACCGATTGTGCACGAGATGTGGGCTATCGCAACACCAGTACCCAGTACTGCAAAGCGCTACCACCCGCAAACTGCAAATGGTTCCAATGCGGCAGTAGCGAACATCACTCGAATCTCTGCCCCGTGATGGAATACCCGATCACGGAGGGCAGAGTGACAGCGTTGGTCAAGCAGTTGAAAGACTGTAAACAATATCTACCGCCAGGTAACCTGTTTGATGAACAGAAACAAAACTTACCTGTACCCAATCCTAAACAAACTGTACTATTACAGACGACTGCAGCTTCCGCAGAAAGCACCGCTAGCCTCGTTGCACAGCAACGCCAAGAGGATGAGAACCTGAGTTCCACGTCCGGAGTTCCAGTGTTAAGTGAGTGTTTATCATTTTTTAGTATTAAAGATACTGACGCTCATTTCTTAACGTTTTCATCATACATTCTCGCTCCAAACGATAAAGATCCGGTAAAAATTAATGGCTTTTTAGATTGCGGAAGCAAACATAGCTATATGTTCTACACATAAGCCTATGAACACCTCAGACAAAATTTTTCTGAGTTCACTGAAACAATCAAATTTAGAGGCCTAGCCGGACAATTGTCAAAACAAATTCGCACACAAATTGTAAAATTTGAATTATTCAAACGCGATGGAACTAAGGTTCAAATGGAAGCCAATACGGTTCCACACATCGCGAACAACCTTTCCAAATTTGATTTTGATGAATTCAAAAACCGTTATCCACGATATTCCAATATCGATTTTTCAGGTTTGGACCGAGAATCTACGATACATTTATTAGTTGGTAACAATTACATGTGGTCATTTATATAAAGCACATTAAACACTTGTCACCAACCCTAACCTTAATCGAAACAGATTTCGGGAAAATGTTAAGAGGATTCTTAGGAAAACCAACCGAATGTGACGCATTCGAACTATCATTCTTTACATCCCCAGAAAGTATCGAAAATTTTTGGAAATTGGATACTTTAGGGATCGAAACCAAAAACCTAGTTGAGGACGATGCTGAAACTGAAGCATTGCACTTATTTTATAAAAATATAAAATTAGTGAACAATAGGTATCAAATCAAATGGCTATACAAATATAGCCCACCACCCTTAGTCAATAATAGACAGTTAGCATTCAAACGATTAGAAAGACAATTGCCTAAATTGCAGAAAAATCCAGAATTTTTTGTAAGATACGATCAGTATTTTACCTCACTAATCGATTTAGAAATGATTGAACCTATCGAGAACGATAGACCCGCAGAAGTGGTACATTACTTACCACACAAGGGTATCTACGATCCAACAAAAAGCACTCCACTCAGAGTAGTTTTTGATGGATTGGCCAAAACCAAAAAGTCTAACTTGTCACTAAACGACTGCATGCACAAAGGAAAAGTACTATTAGCTGATCTACAATGCTTGTAAGCTTCCGTAAGAACCCTTATGCAATAATCGCTGATATTAAAAAAAGCGTTTCATCAAATTGGATTGCACCCAGATGACAGAGATGCCACACGTTTCCTATGGATTAAAAATCCTAACAATCCCATGAACAATAAAAATCTAGTAACATTTTGATTCTGCCGTGTTCCTTTTGGAATCATAACGGCACCATTCTTACTCGCAGCATTGCTATTACATCACTTCCGATTGGTCGATATGGAGTTCCATGACAAGTTCTTAGAACGATTTTACGTTGATAATTTAATCGTTTCCATACCAACGTACGAAGAAGCAAAAGAATTATACATAAAATCGAATAAATTGTTCAACGATATCTCCATGGAACTCGCCCAATGGGGCACCAATTGTAAACAGCTAAGAAAAGATTTCAACCTACAACACACATTAAGCAACCCAATCATCAAAGTGCTTGGCCTATATTGGGATATGGACCATAATGTACTTTACATGCCCAAACCAAAACTGTTTACATCTCCATGGACGAAACGCACATTCCTTAGGGCACTATCATTATTCTATGACCCTTTAGGTTGGTTTGCACCAGCATTTGTTCCGTCAAGAACATTCATGAAAGTACTCTGGTCCAAGGGATTGAAATGGGACGAAAAAATCCCAGACGATCTCGAACCAACAGCTACTGAGATAATTACTGATCTCAGCAATAGCCTCAACTATTGTATACCTAGACAATTCTATCTAGGAACTTATAATCCGAATACCTACCAACTACACGTATTCGTAGATGCATCACAAGTAGCGTACTCCATGGCAATATATATCAGATTTAGAAACCCTAAATCGAATTGCCATGCAGTACGATTTGTAACAGGAAAATCACACGTAACACCTATGCGACCGATAACAATTCCCAAACTCGAATTGATTGCAGCATTTATAGGTGCACGTGGACTACGTTCCCTACATAAACCGCTCGGTTTACAGAACGCACCAACATTCTTGTGGTCTGATAGCAAATGTGTCCTCACATGGCTATTAGAAAGAAAAGTCCACCCACAATTCGTAAAAAATAGAGTTGACGAAATAAAAAGTATAAAACCCGTCGAATATCGATATGTCCCATCAACGGACAATCCTGCTGATATTGGCTCACGTGGTTCCTCTATCCATGAACTCTCCAAATCATTATGGTGGTCTGCCCCAAATTGGCTATCCCAAGATGAAAAATCTTGGCCAGAAACCGATTTGAATATAATTGAAAGCCTACCAGACAAACCGACCAAAATAGATACGCCTGTATTTCACACAATGAAAGAGGTTTTATCTTCAACTTCTAAAAAGTCCGTGTTAATAACACTTGATGATGAATCAATTTTTGACAAACGTCATCCTGCAAAATATTTAAGGCAGATGAAATCAGCAAAAAGATTCATCCCACACTTCTTCATTGGTCCAAATACACATCAATGTGAAGTCACACTACCGGAACCTGATGTTCTGTCTCAACAGTGGATAGCTGATCCACCGAACCAAAGTCAGCCACTTGATTTGACAATCACCAAATCATGCTATATTCCGAAAGATGAAATACCTTTCGAAAGTTTCATACATCTACCGCTGAACACTCCATTCAACATAGATATCACAAAATTCAATAATTTATCTGAACCCGTACGTACATTCCTACAAAGTATAGAAGACGTACGACGATTTAGTAAACAACGAATAAGGAGGAAAAGATTAATTTCACCTTATGCATCGTTAGATTTCACATTTCATTTTGCTCTACTCTGTTTCATCAGAGCTGACCAAAAGAAATACTTCGGAAAACTACTCGAAGTATTATAAAAACGAAATCACCCCCCGTACGTTCTGTACGAAAAATTCCATATCCTGATCGTTCCATCTGGGATATTATGTACTGTAAATTATCTACCCGATATCGAGTACGCAAGAGACATGCTATCACCAATCCTGATGCATCCTAAGTCTCACTTAACAAAACTCACACATCTGAAAAACGTACACTCTGGTACAAAATTTACCATAGCCGACTTTAGAAGACACTATTTTGTGCCAAAGTCACTAAAAGTGTTACCTCAAATTTTAAAGAAGTCCTGCACACTATGCAAAAAAGCTGAAACAAGACCGTTTAAACAACCAACTTTTTCAGCACTATCAGACTTTTGTCTGGTACCTTTTGTGAATCCATTCACCTACACAGGTGTGGACATATTTGGCCCCTTCATGGTATTCGACAAATACCAGTCAAAAACGAAAGCACAGTTGGCAACACCAACTACACCACCCGTTAAAAATTGGGTGCTGATCTTTACGTGTCTGTCCACCAGAGCAGTACACCTACTATCAGTGTCAAACTTGACAACTGAGGACATCTGGACAGCGTTCTTAACATTTTTCGCTGACAAAGGTACGCCAAAAGTTATCCTATCCGATAACGCAGCGCAATTCCACCTAATTGCAACGTACTTACCAGAGTACTGGAAAACGTTCACTGAAAAAGGAAAAATAAAACCTAGCTTAGATGAAAGAGGCATTAAATGGCACTTCATCCCAGCTAAAGCACCATGGTATGGTGGAGTTTATGAACGACTGATCGGCATTGTAAAACAAGTGTTTTATAAAGTCCACGGTCACAACTCAATCTACAAACATACCTTTCAAGCGAGCTTGAAAGATATATAAACAATGGTCAACAGAAGGCCACTATGCCCATCTCCGGATGAGTTAGACCAGTTGACATTAACACCCGCACATTTCATGCGGGCCAACTTAGGACACCTAAGCAATCCAATTAATGAATCGAACAAAGACCCAACTCCTACAGCAAAACAGCTTATGAACATTTGGAAGCTCGACCAAGATTACCTAACAAACCTTTGGTTAACTTGGAAGAGACAATATCTCTTATACCTAAGAGATAGACCACCAACTGCACTCTCCAATCCAGGGCGCATGGTACCATTCGTACCAAAAGTAAACAACATAGTACATGTTTTGGACTACACATCCAAACCTGGCATTTACAAACTTGCAAAAATCATTGATTTAGAGAAATCTCGTGATGGAAAGTCCGTCACGCAAAAATAGAATTCTCAAGTAAGCAAACATCTACAAGACCTCTCAAGTTCTTAGCTCCATTAGAGTTAGACGACAGAGATGTAGATAAACACGATATGTAGTATCGTACCTCCGATAGATCTCTCCTGATTATGACAAAAAAATAGACTGGACTGACAAGCCAAATTACTGACTTTAGGGTACGCCATAATTGGACATTATACTCCTAAAAATGGTATAACTACGATTTTTTGGCACCCACTATTACTGTCATGTGCTTTATAAACAGCTACGGGTAATAGGTGGCAGAGTGCACTACTTAACTAAGCATCGTTGATGTTTATACGACTCGCTAATTCCCAAATATTCCTTTACAGAATCTGTGATCTACGGCCAATAACTCATCTCATCCTCTCAGATGCAGCATCCGGCGATCAAAAAGAACTTTCATTGAAAGTCTCTTTTTCTCTTGTCACCTCGTTACAACGTAACGTCAGAAAAAGAAGAAAAAATTTGTTCCTATTTTCTTATAATTTCTGTAAATACCTATTTTTAACATGTTCCTATATTATAGTTGTTGTGTTTATTGTTTTTAATAATAAAATAACATTTTATATATAAACATGTATGTCTAATCTTTATTATAGATTTAAGGGGAATTTTCGGAGGTGGCCACCGATGGCCACCCAGGAACACCGCCCCCAGTGTCATGGCTACGGCCACGAGTCCTGTGCGCACTAGCGATGCGCAGAGGACTCGACATGACTGGAGATACTGGGCTGAGGCGACGCTAACAGTTGTTCCACAACCAGGCACGAGCTAAGGTGTGTGACAACGAACATATTTTATTCGTCCTTGTGACGTTAAACCAACATTATAGTAAACTCCTCCACTACAACGCCACCCATGTCAGGAGAAACAATGCACAAAAATATGTCTTAAGATCGAAATATTCAAAAAGTATGTAAAATTAAACTTGAATTACATCATCTGGTTTAGAAAGTTACAATTTGTAGGTGAATAGAATTGACAAAATCTGAGGTAAATAACTCTAAAAAAAATGTTCGGATATATTTTTCTCAACCTTACGGATCAAATGCGGGAGAAGGGAAAAATATCGACCATTATCTGTTTCGGAGGGGAAAAGAATATGCAAGAAAAAATTTTTGCGTATTCATGATATTAATTTCTGATTTTTATGGCAATCATCATTACTTGTCATGAAATTTAAAACCATAATGGTCTCATTCTGTGAAATTGAGCTCTAAAAAAATCTGAAGCGGGAAGTTATCCCCCTAATCTTTCCCTGGCTACACCGCTATGTGAAAGAGAGAAAGAGATAAACAGATGAAGTTTAGAAGTTTGAAAAAATTTGAGAAAAAAAAATACCAAAATTTCAATTTTTTCTGAATTTATATTTTTTTTAAACCGGGTACCGTTATAAATTAAAATACAAGACCCCAACGGATTAGAACTTTTGCTGAGATAGAATTTTGAATGGATGAAGAGAGCCAAACGTTAATTTGAATGGGAGAGAAGTTACGACCCCTCACGACATCCACGAGGACAACACTGAAAAATGAGATTAAGCACCGATTTGCGACAAGCATTCGATAGGTAAATTTCGGTAATATTTTACTGCAGAAATTAATTGCTGCAAGGTTTTGTTCAACTTTTCCAATTCTCCCAACTTGAGTCTTCATAGCAAGACAGATCTTCCAAACGGTTCCTATAATCACTGGTTGAATGCACAAGCTCATTATTTTCACACGCAAACATTAATGTACATAATAGCATTCTTGGTGATTGTCGTATTGATAATATGACGGTACACACGTCAAAAAATATGATTTATTTTTCTCCACTCGTAAGTATATTAATGAAAATGTTCTCGATTACAAGTAGGTACCGAATTAGATGGAAAAATTGTGGTTTTAGGAATGCTAAATATAAACATAATCAAGGCACAATTCCTTTTTAGTGAGACTCGTGAATTTTTTCTTGTTTTTTTTGGTTTTTTTTTTTTTTACCTACCTACTGATGACATTGGCTTGAATTTACACGCAAGAACGACTATGAAGAACTTTTGCACAATTTTACACAATATCATGAAGTCTACAATACATCGTACTCGCGGGCAGTACGATGAACATGTGGCATAAATTTATTATAGGTTAAATACCTGAGATCTGACTTTTCTTATGATCGTAAAAATTGTGCAACTCCACGAAACTGCGAGCAACCATCGCCATTCTCTGCTTCGCCATCGACGTTATCAATTTTTTCAAGAAAATCAAATACCGCGAAATATTATACCCTTCATTACTCCGCCCCATAACAGATATCTCGGCTATGTAATTGAAATTGCTTTTTCGAGTAGAAATAATTTTCATCTCTTTCAAACAAAAAATTCATGTGCCACCGAGCACGGCATCAAATGTGAATCACCTTCAATCGAAAATATTTCGTAGAGTTACGAAATGGAAGGTGACGAAATATTATACCCGTGTACTTAATGTTGGTACCTATTTATTATCTGTCTCCATCCATATGCGTAACAGTGGCGTATGGGTCAATCTCTCCACGAAATTTTTCGATTACTTGTACCTACCAAGCCCTCAAATAAATTATATTAAAAATAAAAAAAAAACTGTCCTAATGATTACTACGTTGAACCAAAAACGTGTGATTAAAGTGCACTAAAAGATTAATTTTCTTCAAAATTGACATATTAAAATGATTTAGCCTTCTTCGTTAAAAATATTATCCTAACTCATTTTTTGGGGTGCAGAGGAATCAAGGAGTGGTTCAATCCAAAAGTGGACCATAAATTTGAAATTCAGAAAACACACACGGCAGATACCAATCGATTTTTCAAAAATTAATTTTAAATAATTTTTCTTGGAGTCATTGTAAGGTAAGCAGTGATTCAATGCAAAAATGGACCCAAAATTTTAACCCAGCGCATCTACAGGCATATTCTGTAATGTATCACATAATAATATGTGGAAATATTATTCTAACCTTCTTTTTGGTGTTGGGCAGGTCCCAAGGAGAAATGAATCCTTAATTTGAACCTAGTGCCTCAAAAAACATGTCTATGATGGATCACGCGATCATATGTGGAAATATAATCTATTCCCCTTTATTTGGGGATACGGGGAGCTTGAGGAGTTGTTAATTCTTAAAATGGATCCAAATTTGAACCCAGCGACTCAAAAAACACGTCCTATGATGTACCACGCTATGATATGTGTAAATCTCATCTGTACCCAATTTTTGAGCCAACAGGAGGGTCAAGGAGTGGTTCAATCTTAAAATGGATTCAATATTTGAACTTGGAGGTTCACATAATGTGTCTGAAGATGTATCACTCAGTGATATATTATGGAAGTATTAACTGTACCCCTTGTTTTGATCCATAGAGAGCTGGGAGAGTTCTTAAATCTGAAAATGAAATTAAAATTTGAACTCGGCTCCTCAAAAATATATTCCAGAATATATCACTTGATAGTATGGGATGATATAAAATTTCAAATTGCCCACTTCCAAAACAAATTCTCACCCACCAACTTCCTGAAAAAAAATTACCTATGCTATTACATACGAGTTGAATTTATTTCCATATGTTATGTTTGATAATTTTCCTGAACCCACTTTTTGAAAATACAGTAACCTAAGCATCTTTCAACGCTGAAACAGACATAGCTCCTAGGCCACACTATTCAAATCTGAACTCTGACTGCCACACAGAGGATCCTATCACAAAACTAGCCTAGCAGGTATCCAAAATATTTATATAGTATAAGGAAATGCTGTATCGTGAAAACCCTGCTGAATATATGAAATGATTTTGCTGTTGGCTGTTATGCTTTAAACGAAATAACCAATCAAGATACATTACATCTCACTACACTGAACGAGTAGCTTTTATTGATGAATATGCCCAAATTCATGACAATAAATTTTTCAATCTTCAAATTCTCATTTTTTTCAATTAAACACTTTCAATTATTTTATTTTCAAATATGAATAGCCTAGGACATTCTCGGGATGGTCAGAAACATTTTGAGCATACTTTCATTAAAATCATAAAGTAGGAGACATTTGTTCTGAGCGAACAAAATTTCGTTAGTTCCAGAGATAGGATATACCTTTGACTACTATTATAGCACTAGAACTGGCCCAGTACTATATAGTCAAAAGGACATAACAAACATATAACCTCTTCTGTACGCAGTTGGTAAAAATAATCGTCAATTAGAGTGTTTCTTGAAAAAATTCTATCAATTACCTCCCTCACACCTGCATTCTAATAACCACAATAAACCAAAGGAGGATCATTTTGCTTCATTTTGTAGACATGGTGTACTTAGATTAATATGTTTCTTGGCAACTGTGCAGCTAAAATTTCATTTACTTCTATTTTTTTTACGAATGGACATGCCCTGACTTACTTTTTAAAACCCTGGCCAAACTACTTGACCAAGAGACATGAAAATTAGAAATTACTTATATTTCCTCCACGACGTGGATATTCGTTGAGAAATAATTTTTGAAATTCAACTCCCAGTGAAATGAAACTAATCAAATGTATTTAAATACTGACTAAGCAATAACTATAAAAAAAAAGATAACATACGGACCTATTTTTTTCTCAAAAACATTTTAAATACAAATGTCCAAATTCATCCATTATGACGATGCAAAGAAATAAATTATACCCAATAATTCTTCTAATTACTGATACATCAACTAGCTTTTTGTTCAAATCAATATTAAAAACATCAGCTAACGAAACCAATTCTAGGATTTTTCTAAATTCAACCACCTGGGACGTGGAATGGGAAACTGAAATTATAAAACAAATTTCAGGATTTTCCTAAATTTGACCTCCATGGGAATGGAAAGGGAAAAACTGCGTTTGAAATGTTTAATTAATTGAAATAAAAAATTGCCTCTTTTGAAATTTTTTTTTCGGTCACAAGCCCGGGTCCTTCAGTGATAACGACATTAATGAGTAGATTTTCTAAGAAAACATACGACTTGAAAATTCGTCAAATCTCTTCTATCAATGAACATTCTTTCATTCGAATAATTTTGCCAGATAAAAATCAGCTCGGTATATTCTTCTAAAATATAATTTTACGTCAGATTGTGCAATAAAAGGGGCAGTGAATTTAAATGTAATTCCGAAATTAAGCAATAAAATGTTGGTATCCGATTTATTGGCAAAGTTATTCGAAAAGTTCCCGATTCATAACAAAAAAAAAATATATATATATATACTATAATATTATACATATAATTATATATGACTATATTATATTAAAACCAGTTTACCCTCTATATGTTCAAATGTAAAATTAATGTAAAATAAATTTATTTATAAGCGATAAACTTAATCGATTTTGATTGTTTTTAAACAAACTTATTCTTATTTTTGATTCTGAGCGTGTCTTTGAATTGCTAACATTTTAATAAAATTAAAACCTACTCCCCTGGTGACTTGAAAATCGGGTGTCTAGCAATTTTTCATCTAACTTTTGATGTCTAAAGATCGGTGACTAAGTGCACTTTCAGATCTCCGGTCTACGTTTTATCTTGCATCTTTTATCTGCAGTTTTCTTAATTTTGTCGCTGGGTGGATCTAGAAGGGGGCGCATTTAGAGCAGTTTTCATTTCATTGTCTGTGTTATATGTCACCGCATGCGTTTTTTAAGACCCTAATTAAGAATTTAAGGTTGAATCTTTCATCAAAACTTTTACAGGCCGTCGGGAGTCTGTAGAACGATTTACCGGGATACGTAGCTCATATGTACCTATTTAATGTTTTTTTTTTTTGTTTTTTTTTTTTTATGTTAAAATTCGATGTATAGGCCCTACCTTTAAATCCAAAATTCTAGTTTTATTTTACCATTAGATCTTTTGTCAGACCCCTGTAGTAGCCAATGGGGGCTTCTTAGGCAAAAACATATCGATTTTCGTCTGAATTTTGATGTGATATTTTACGGTACACTTTCTCGGAAATGCCTGTAAGTTGGTGTTGATCGTACCTCGTATTTATTTGCCAATGCTTCAAAATTGAAGCATTCAAAATCTTGCATTTTTTACAAAGTAAGTCGAGCTGTATAATTTTATCTGTTCGAAGGTTCTGGGTTCGTTTATTATCACTATCCTGATATTCTCTTCAGTCAATAAAATCAGATAATCCGTTTGTTACGTATTGTATTTAATATGTCGATGAATATATAGGTTCAACTTCAAAGTCGAGATCCTCCTGTAAGAAAAGACGTAGTCCTTTTTCCCCTTCAAAAAAAAAAAAAAAAAAAAAGTTTGGTCGTAATTGGAAACATTGTGCCAACTGTTAATTAAATGAATTATTAGTTGGATAAATTCGACCAGTATCGTCCAAAATGACCACCAGTAGCCATAACACAATACCATGGGGAATCAGTAAAGTCAGCTTGAACATGCACTAACTGAGCATAGGTAATTTTGGCCCAGCGCTATAATTTATCGCATTGCAGAATCCTTCTACAGTGAAATATGGTCCATATTTATAAATCACAGATAACATGTAACCCCACAAAAAAGCATCCAACGGACTGAGATCGCTAGGGGACAAAATTACCTATGGTCAGTTACAGCATATTCAAGCTGAATTTACTAATCGCCTAGGGTATTGAGTCATGGCTACTGGGTATTTCAGAAACAAAATACTTTGTGGAAATTTTCATGCGGGAAAAAAGGGCGACATTTTCACATGTTTTGTTATTAGGAGGCATGAAAAAAAAAAAAAAAAAAAAAAAAAGAAAAAAAAGGAAAAGGAAAATGTACTACCAAAGTCTGCTAAATTAAAAAAAGTAAGTAGGTATATGAAGTTCTGCATTTTTGTATAACATCTACCTAAATTTTGTTTTCATTTATTTCGCATGAATTTTTTCAGTTGTGGAGAAAAAACACTCCCCCATTAGCCTTAGGAGAAGTGTGAAATTATAGGAAATAATTTATTATGCCACACACCTTGACTATATGTATAGTACTGGAGCAGTCAAGAAAAATGATTTCTGGTTAGACATCACAGCGTATCTTTTACGAACTTTACGTTTATGAATGCTATCCTTGTGAATTTAAGAAATGATTTTATCAAATATATTCTAAATTGGTGAACTCAAGTAAAACGTCGAAAATACGCAGAAGGTACTACAGGGTTGCCTATTTTTTCGCCGGCAGGTCTTAACATAGAAAAAACACATTAGGCTTATGGGGCTTTACTGGTCCAGTACTATATAGTCAAAGACCACACAATATTATTCAGTTTCCCTCGTACCATACAAAATTCCCATTTGGTGCAGGTGAACAACCTAAGGGAGGAGGAGTCCCACACTTCAGCGTTTTAACTCGCACCATTACCAAATTCGGCATTCCTAGTTCATTTTTTTTGTTTTTTTGTTTCTTTGTTTTTTCATTCCTTTATCTCCTACGAGAAACTGTTTCTGCAGCGGTACAATTTCACGTGCGTAAGAGTGGGACTTCTCCCCCCCAGGTTGTTCACACGCACAAGATGGGAATTTTGTATGGTGTGGGTAAAACTGAATAACCCTGTAGGTATAGGTACCTATCTTTGAATTTGAGCTTTGGGCCGCAAAAGTTTCCTTGGATTGTGAAAAGAAAAACGTACCCATTTATACCTCCAGATCGTTTCAAAAGATCAAGATTAATGTGTAGAGTTTTTTTGAAAACCTGTGTAAAAGACAGTTTTAAATATCACGATGTAATTTATTACAAAAAGTTCCTATAGAACACCTGAAGTTGTTATTGTTGGCTTAAGGCATATCGCGTTAAAACTGAAAAATTTGAAACTATCACTCACCCACATTTTGGAAACAAAAATTTAGAGATAAATGTGCTAATAATAATATTAAGTTCCGCTTTTAAATACAGCTTTGTGTCTACTGTTTATAGTAGGAACTTATCTACAGAATAAATTATTGAAATTTTTTTTTTTTTTTTCTATAAAAAATTCAGTTAATAAGGGAAAGCCTAACGTGATTGAAAAAATTGTTGATCTTTTTACAATTTAATAATTAAAAAAGATGAGAAAACTTGTTGAGGGATCAATGTATAAATTATAAAATACCGAATTCAACGGACGATTGAGTTTCCAAATAATACGAATTAGTTAACGATAATTGAATTTAAATTTATTTGGTGAAATAAATTTAAATTAAATATAAATGGATGAATAGGTAACTATTTTTTTATCAGCTTGTAGGTACTTGTCAGTACTTGTTCTTGTATTTTTTGCGTACCAGCGCGACTAAAAAGAAATGAAATACATTATTAGGTACTTAGTTACCACTTTTTATTTTCTGATTTAATATGAAATTTTACTGCCATGCTGTATGGGAGTATTTGAAATAGATAAGAAAACAGAGATGAAATTATGATCGTCTGAAGGGGCGTGAAATGATAATGAAATGATGATAAACAAAGAATCTTATCCACGATTAAAATGAAACTTTTCACTCATTCAACACCAATAATTGGGTGATATTTCATAAATAATCGACAAGATTTTCGTCAATGAAGTTGGAAACGGGATGAATAAATTTTGCGGAATAATTTTCATTCGCACCTATATTTTCACTAACTGACAAGCTTGTTTTAGTCATAAGTAAACTTGACAGTCTAGTCCAGTCACGAACCATGACGGAAATTTTTGGGACAATTTTTTTTATTGCCAGAGTTTGTTTTTAGGTGTTTGGAGATGAATGTGTTAAATGTCACGGAATATTCGAGATGAGCTAACTCCAGAAGATCCAAAAATGTGTATTTTGTTTCGATTTTTTGCCAATATCTCACAGACGGTTGGTTAAAATCCTAAATTTGTTATTTACAAAATTATAAAAAAAACAAATAAAAGTGATACAATCACAAGCCACGTAAATCAAGGGTTAGTAAACGATAAAATAAGCAAAAATGTGGTACACCAAAATAAATAAAATAAAATGAAGGTCAACCTTAGAAAATGTAGCAAAACAGAATTTCTGTATGCTGGCGTTAACCAAATCTCAATAATTTTTCAAAATTTAATAAAAGTAGGCAGGTATATCAAATTTTGGTCGCACATGTGGTGGGATTGAAAAACAAAAATAAAAAAGAAAGACCCAAAGGGCGTATAATGCACACGTTCAAGATGGAAAATAAAACTCAAAAACCAGTGATAAAATATCGAGGTTGCAATCTCAAAGTATGAAAAGTATATTAAATAATACATACTATCTATTCTGTATAAATGAGAAAATAAAATTAGGTACCTAAGGGTAGTTTTTAGGAAATGATCTCGATTAAATTTGCTGGAAACACTAAATATGAAAATTTAAATTCCAAAATAAATTTATAAGTAGGCAGTAATTCTAAAAAAAAAAAAAAAGTATTGAGAATAATTCTGTGGGTGTGTTCGTGGATAGTAGTGATGCCAAATATCGATATTTTTTCGTATCATTATTTTTACAATGTGCCATTTATGTGTTTATTTAGCGATAAATTTGAAAAAAGAGGAAGAGGAAGTAGGATTTAAAAACAAGACATTGAATATTATCGTTATTTATTCACGATTCAAAAATTAAAACTGACGATTAACAAAATATAGTAAAGTTTTCATTTCATAAAAACTTAAATTCCCATTCCCAATTTCCAATTCGCAATTTCAAATGGATATCAATATTGGAGGGAAAGTATCGATACTTGAAATATCGATATTTTTGGCATCACTAGTAGATAGACACCACACCACACAATACCAGAAGGCGGAGCTTGTTCTTCTTTGTAGATGTGTGTGTGTGAGCCAAGCTCAGTATTCAGTTAAGCTATATAGATGAAATATATAGCCATGAGCACAAAAAGTAGTTTGTGGACTATATGTCCACTGGCGTACTAGGTGATTGACGAGTGCATAACACACTCGTTCATCAATGATCACCTGTTGCCACAAATTCTAAATAAAAAAAAAATTAAAATTTGAAAAAAAAATTCTTAATTAGAACAATTGATGAAATAAATTCAAAAATTCACAGGTTTCATACTTTGTAACAAATGAGAGGAAGGCATTAAAATTAATAAAAATTAAAAAAAATTAGGCTTTCATTCTCATATTAATTCTGTAAACAACGAAACAACGTTACCACCTCCACTTTATTTTTAATTACCATTTTCTCCTTCCACTTTTTGACCATATACCCTTTCTCATACAATTAACCCATAAATCATTGGCAAAAGTTGGGTGGCCGATATTTTTTCACAACTTGACTTGAGAAGCATTTTCAATGCTAAAGCAAATTCAATGCTAAATAATAATAATAATAAATAATAATAATTTATGCAATTAATTTTGTTTTGTAAAAATTATATTAAAATTGACTCAGTCTTTTTGTTCAATATAATAGTATTGCAAAACAAATATACTAAGTCCAGCAACTAAGTTTTGCAGAAAAGGAAATGACGGGCATGAAAAAACAAAATGGTACGTAGGTAACAGAAAACCGCGCCAATATATAATTGTGGGGACAATACTCGTATGAGGTAATAGGGGCTCGCACCCCTTGTTGACAGTTGCCGCCCAAAGGCTGGCAATAATCGTCTTTATGACGTTAAACAAATATACACTGGTGCGTTTGTATGTTCGTACCTGTACGTACGTACAGGTAAGATACATTGCACGGGCCAAGATCAATTACCTGATAACGATCTCGGTGATGTCACGGCCCAGTACCAAACGTGCTGCGTTGTTTCTTATCACCTCGACAGAAGCAAGAAACGACGTAACGCATGACATAATTACATACATGTATGTATGCATGTGTGTCTGTGTGCGTGTACCAAATCCTGTATATAAACTCTCAGAACCGGCTCAAAAATTGCCAGTGTTCGCCGAGGATTTGGCTCTCCCATACTTAACTGTATGAAGTGCCAGAACATGCAAAATACTGTTGAAGACATTCTAGTGTGAATATCTTTCACGACAAGGTATTCCACAGTAGTGACCCCGACGTGATTTTTTGGCTTTTACGTGGGTGTCTAGGCGCGTTGAGCTAATTCTAAAAGTAGGCGCGGTGCGCTGGCGAGTAACTCGCTTGTGATACAAATATTTTTTCACAGACCTAGACACCTTTGGATGTCGAAGCAGAGGTCTAACTTTGAAAGTGGGAAATTAAACCCCCCCTTCCAAATATATTTGCCGGAAGGGAACCCAGAGAAGTAGACGTGGAGGAACAAAGTTGCCCTCATCCGCCAACTCCTCCAGCTTTGACAAGAGACTCTGAAGTCTTTGATACTCCGAAGAAACAAAAATGAATCCAGAGGCCAGAAGCCTAGCGTTTGGGAGCAGTCGTCAATCCGAACGAGACAACAGCTCACACCCTCAGAAGTGGTTGTCTTTTGAGCCAAGACTCCGACCCTTCGACCCCAGACCAACAACCGACGGAGTCTGGTGGAAACTTTGCCAGAAGCAACGCTAAAGAGATACAGCAAATTACAATGCCTAACACTAAGGGAAATGGAAATATGGCGAACCCGACATCGAATCAGCCTGGGACAGGTGGAAGTGTCAGCCACAGCTGACCCCTGAAGTGCCAGCGCAGCTATTACAGTTGTTGCAGATGCAGACTCTGCAGAACCCTGCAATCCAAAGGCGGAGGATCGAGATTCCGGAATTTTTGCCAAATGAGGTAGAACTCTGGTTGACTCTCCTCGAAGGTTGTTTCAAAACAGAGAACCTACAAAACAACCAGAAGTACACACATATTTGCAGCGGCATGCCCGCAGAAATAATATGCCGCATTCCGGATATTATGGAATATGACCAAGAAAGCAAGTGGAGAGTGGCGAATTGTTGGAGACTACAGGGCCTTAAATGCCAAAACAGTTCCTGATCGCTATCCAGTCCCAAACATAATGGACTTCAACGCGAATATGAAGGGTAAAACGATGTTCACAAAAATCGACATCAACTGGGCATTTCACCAAATTCCAATGGCTGAACAGGACATTCCAAAGACAGTGGTCATAACCCCCTTTGGTCTATTCGAATACCTTCGAATGCGGTGAGCAACAGCACGAGAAGAATGTAAGAACCATTGTACAGCGTATACACGCTGCTGGACTTACCATCAATGTTGGAAAAAGTTTATACAAACAGACCAAAATTGACTTTCTTGGCTGTCAAGTCTCGACCAAAGGCATCTCTCTATGAAGACCAAGGTAGAGCCCATATTGAAATTCCCGAAACCCTCAAACATTGCTGAACTTAGACGCTTCTTGGGGATGGTGAATTTCTACAGACGTTGCATTAAGAATGCTGCAGCTGAACAAAGTAAGCTGTTTGCATTGATCAAAACAAACAAAAAGAAAGATAAGACTCCACTCGATTGGATAGAAGAAGCTGAAAAAGCGTTTGAAAACATCAAAGAAACACTGGCAAATGCAACTCTGCTCGCTCACCCAGATGAAAGTCTGCCATTATGTGTTGCAACTGATGCATCCAACTTTGCTATTGGTGCAGCACTAAAGGACAATGACAAGAAGTTACCACTCGATTTCTTCTCCAGAAAGCTATCAAAAACCAAAAAGAACTACAGCACATACAACAGGGAGTTACTGGGAATATTTGCTGCGTTGAAGCATTTCAGGCACCAATTAGAGGGTAGATGTTTCACTGTGTATACAGATCATAAACCCCTAACACATGCCTTCACGCAAAAGACAAAACCAGCTTCCCCGAGAAGAGCTCGACAATTGGACTACATAGGACAGTTGACTACGGACATCCAGTACATAAGTGGAGAACTCAACACTCCAGCTGATGCTCTTAGTAGGATCGAAGCCATCTCGGCACCGTCTCAATTACCTTATGCTGAAATAGCTAAAGAACAGTTAAGGGATGCAGAATTGCAAGAACTGTTGTCAAACAATGACACAGGTCTTAAATTGAGACAACGGAAAATCCCTGGTACTAATGTTTTACTAACATGCGACATTAGAACAGGCAAGAATAGGCCATTCCTGCCGACAAAGTATCGCAAATTGGCTTTCAGTAGTGTGCACAATCTATCGCACCCTGGACCAAAATGCACTGCTGGACTAGTAACATCAAGATTTGTTTGGCCTTGAATGAAGTCCGATTGCAACAAATGGGCTCGCAGTTGCCTGAACTGCCAAGAGTCTAAAGTAGGAAGACATACTTGATCGCCTCTCAAATCTTTCAAACAAACGGAGTGGTTCAAAACAATACACATAGACTTGGTGGGTCCATTACCCCCATCCCAAGGACACAGATACCTATTGACGATGATCGATAGAACAAATCAATGGCCAGAGGCAGTTCCTCTCTATGAGATGACAGCTCCCATGGTAGCTGCCAGGTTATACGACACCTGGATTGCCCGCTGTGGCGTACCTGAAGTCATCATCACAGACCAGGGTCGCCAATTTGAAAGCTCGCTCTTTCAAGAGCTGTCTAAGAAGCTTGGTGCACAACACAATCACACCACAGCTTACCATCCTCAAGCAAACGGTAAAGTTGAGCAATGGCACAGAGCTTTGAAAGCCTCCATCATGGCTTGCGACACCAAGAGATGGGTTGATATACTACCAACCATCCTCTTGGGCTTTCAATCTCCTCTTCAAACGGACACAGGTCACTCTGCGGCGCAGTTGGTGCTAGGCGAAGAGCCACGCCTACCAGGGGACTTTTTCACCCACTTGAAAGAAATTAGCCCCAAAATGCTCGTCCAAAACATACGGACTGATGCTAACAGCTTTTTGAAACAGGCAGCTTGTCATGGCCAACCATTGATTTATGTCTCCAAACACTTGGCCACAACATATCAGGTGTTTGTCAGAGACGAAAAAATAAGGTCTTTGTTGGAGAAACCATTTGCCGGTCCTTATAAGGTTGTATCACAAGATGACAAGAATTTTGTGATACTAATCCCAGGTGAAGAAAAAATTATTTCAATTGATAGATTGAAACCTGCGTACCTTACAAATGACGACAGAAAATGCTCCAAAGAGCAACAAGGAAGATTACAGAAAGGAAAATTGAAGAAGAAAAACAGACCGCACAGTCCAATACCACACAACCACAAAAAGTTGAGGACAAACCGGTCGAAAAAGGTGATAAATCACAAAATTAACAAGTAAAAAAAACAAAAATAAAGAAAACGGTGAAGTTTAGTAATGAGATCGTTAAAATACACTACGATCCATCGGCCCCCTTATGCCCACGAAAAAGGCAGGCCCCTTGGTAGCAAAAAGCAAAAAAACCAAATTGCAACTCGAAAATCTGAGAGATTGGCAAGGAGAAACTAAAAATATTCACAAAAATTAATATCCGCTGCGAAATTTGCAAACCGGCACAAAAATATGCGAGAATCTAGGAATATTTATAACAAAAGAAATTCCGCAGATAAGCAGAGTAAAAATGCGTGCAAATAAAATACGACATGAATAAACAAATCCATGTGCGATACGAAAGAAAACATCGCAACGTGTTTCTATTGACAAACATTCAGATAACAAAATAGTCAATAGATTGTGACGTCATAAATGAAGAGTGCATTCCTTTGTGAGATACAAAAAATTCAAAAACACTAAAATTCAAACATGCTTAACTCTGCTTGTACTTAACAGATTTTGACCGGAAAACTTTTCAGCAAAAGAATATTTGATGCACTATCTCCTCCGAACATGTCTGAAATGAGATAACAACTTGGAATAAAGCTGCGATCGAAAAATATTCTCGCAACGTTTTTCACTTGCCTTTCTGCTGTTGACTGTAACACGCCGAATTTTCTACTACCTTTTTTTCTTTCTTTCTTTCCAAAATATTTCTGTCTTTCCTTCCTTATCATGTCGTCCCTAACAAACACGCCATTCCCAACCCAAGATTTCTAATTTGTAATTCCACCTGTACCTCAGCCTGTAAAGACTAAGGAACAGATGGAACGAGAAAAAGAAATTGAGAGGATTGAGAATGAGTTGCTGATGGACACGACATCAGCTGCGGACATCGTCCAGATGATGTCCGCACCCCTTCCTGCCCTCATCTCACTACCGAAGTTGCCAGAGAAGAAACCGAGAGTGGAGAACCCACCTTTGGGGTCCTCAACCCTGACAACATTGGAGGTGAAGAGGCAACTCCTGGTGGAAGATGTGCCAAAAACACGCCCTCCTCCCACCTTTGGTCTAGCCTACAGACCATCGGGGATTTCAAACTCCCCGATGTTCAACTGGCCAAAACTGAAGACCCCATCTGGTCCTCCACTTTCCCACCATCCCCATCCATACACCCGTCCGGCTCAACAAAATCGACTGCCCAGACGCAGGGGGCAACAGAGTTGAGAAACGTACCCGGACTGATTTAACGCTCGTAAGTTATCTTACGAGTGTGTGAACGCTGCTGTAGGCTCGGCTCTGGCCAAGTGGGAGAAAGACCAGAGACAGCAGTAGACTCGATAAGTCCCCCCAGGCACGCGACTTATCATTTTTGCAGACCAAAAACTGGGGGGAGTAGCTGTGGGGACAATACTCGTATGAGGCAATAGGGGCTCGCACCCCTCAACAACAGTCACTGCCCAAAGGCTGGCAATAATCGTCTTTATAACGTTAAACAAATATACACTGGTGCGTTTGTATGTTCGTACCTGTACGTATGTACAGGTAAGATACATTGCACGGGCCGAGATCAATTACCTGATAACAATCTCGGTGATGTCACGGCCCAGTACCAACACCTCAACAGAGGCAAGAAACGACGTAACGCATGACATAATTACATACATGTACGTATGCATGTGTGTCTGAGTGCGTGTACCAAAACCTGTATATAAACTCTCAGAACCGGCTCAAAAATCGCCAGTGTTTGCCGAGGATTTGGCTCTCCCATACTTAACTGTATGAATTGGCGGTACACGCAAAATACTGTTAAAGACCTTCTAATGTGAATATCTCTCAGGACAAGGCATTCCACAATAATATATAATTATCTTGATGCACAAAACTGCATCAGCTCAAAGTGAAATGCAACAAAAAATTTAAGGTTGAATCAATGCTTGGACAAAATAAACGAAACAAAAGCAGTGCTTATCTTGTCATATGTCCGACGTATTAAGGCACACTCTCAGTAAAAAATGAGAGTCAAGTCACGACAATGATTACGATTTTTTGCAAAGATGAACATAGAATGGTTGAAAGTTGCTCAAAGGTTGTAATCTTGACGTCAATTTTAAATAAAATTTCCTATAAAAAACAATTTTTTGAGTAAAATTTATGTTCCTATGAGTTAAATTATACGAAATAATTAATAGGCATAAATTTTCACTTATACCTTGATGGCGGATATCGATTTTACTATCATTATTTAGCGGGAATAATTCTATAGACCAAATAAACACAATTATTTGATGCAAGACGACTAATTTTGACAACTTTTGATGTGCGCTGACCAATTTTTAGGACAATTTTTGAATTCTACATCGCGACCAACCAAATTATTTTGATGATTTTCTATTATACTCTTGACTTTGACAAATTTCTGTCGACGACATTGGATACTTTGTTTTCAAAGTATTTTGATGTGGATTTTTGACCAGATTGCAGTTTTAATGATCAACGCTGACGATACCATACGCTTGGATGGCTAAATTTTTCAGATAGAAAGCGCTAATTCAATTAACCTGCTTTCGAGACGATTTGAAGCGCTAAATTTTTTATAGCTATGACAAACTGGCCCATACAAATGGGGAGGTTATTAATAAACTTACTGCCTTTTGAAACACACAAACTGGGAGTCTGACAGGAACTAGCATTTGACGATAGCCTTTGGCTCAACTGACTTAAATTAAGTCCATCAACACAAGCAGGGATTCTGACTGGCATTTTTCATGAATGTCAGCTACTTGACCATAAAACTTAGCAAATATTTTCAACGAGATTGGACTTATGGTACAAATAATCTTGACAGCATTATGTTTGAACTTTGTTACCGAACTTAAAAAATCACGAAATTCAATGATTTACCATTTTTAGCTGAAAAGCACAAATTAAATCGTGCCTGATGAAAATATAAAAATTGCGAGAATTTGCAAAAAATTTAAATACACTTTAATACATACACCATTCATTTAAAAAATATATTTCTACATATTATAAAATACAACCGGCTAAAAACTGTAGGAAACACTATCACTCCAGAATAACTGGACGGATCAACATAAGATTTTCCAGAAAAAATTGGGTTATTCCAAGGAATGTTTATTGCTACCAGGGAAGTCCGTAGCCCCCCTGAGACAGAGTTTCACCTGGATCTATAAAACGGGGATTAAAACAGTTAGTAAACACTACACAAGTGAAGCTGCTGGTAACAGCTAGTTAACTATAAAATTGTAAACAATTTTTTCTGTTAAAGGTTTTTAAGTTTAACTAAAAAATATTTAACTTTCAAAAAATTTTCTCACGATCAAATGCTACCGTATAGAGGTCTACATATACATAACTATGCTGAATGTTGCAGAGTGAAAAAAAAAAAAACTAGATCAATTCTAGTCAAGGTAGTGTAATAAACAGGAGAGTAAATGGTAATAAAGGTACAAAATATCGTGGGCTCCGCCTACGATCTCATGCGCGCCTGGCGGGTGAGCTGGGAACTCGTCTACCGAAGAAATGTAGGTAGACGAGTTACTGGGCTGAGGAGGTCGCCAACATTCGTCGTTGCGCGACAAGAGAGAACAGAGGTGCGTGATAGGAGTGTGACGACGATATTTTTATAGTCCCTTGGACGTAAAACAAACGTATTATATAAGTACCGAAATCCGTAGTGTCTCTGCCACTACAAGGTAGCAAGAGCATCGGGAGTTTTTATACACGAATCAGATCCTTTCTTATAGAATCTGATCCAAATTAAAAACTCTAAAATTAAAACTCTAATGAATTTTAATTTTTTCGTGGTGCGAAATGGAAACAGATCCTTAGATAGTATCGTGGGCTCCGCCTACGATCTCATGCGCGCCTGGCGGGCGAGCTGGGAACTCGTCTACCGAAGAAATGTAGGTAGACGAGTTACTGGGCTGAGGAGGTCGCCAACATTCGTCGTTGCGCGACAAGAGAGAACAGAGGTGCGTGATAGGAGTGTGACAACGATATTTTTATAGTCCCTTGGACGTAAAACAAACATATTATATAAGTACCGAAATCCGTAGTGTCTCTGCCACTACACAAAATAGTAGATCACGTACGATGTGACGTCAGGCGTGGAGAAATGTTACGATGTTAAATGTAGGAAGACAGTGTAGCCGCAAATGAAAACGAATGATATAAATATGGGTGATATTGAAAGTGAAAGTTTTTATATTGTTATAAAGTGTTCGTTGGTGCGAAGTGAAGAGAATTAAGCGTATAACCAAATAGGTTTTCAACAAGTTCCGTCATAAATGGAACTCAGGTAGATCCTAAAGTTTTACACTCTTCAGAGAGATACGTGCACACTTTTATAAATAGAACAGAGTGTCATCAAAAAGTTTTCAAAGTTATACACTTTAGAAAAAATAAATAAACAAACACGAAAGCCTACTTAAATCTGGTTCCCCTTATAACATGTCTACTCACAGTCAAATTTATAATTTACATTGTTGCCAAAAGATTTAGATTGCAGCGTAGAGCTAGGTACTAACTTTTAACAGAATTGGTCTAAAACTAAAACTTTAATTGCAGCAGTCACGTGCTTCAGCTATTACGACAAAAATAAAGATGTTTCAATTTTTTCTCGGCATTATTCCTCATTTTTTGTTTGAAAAATGTAGGCTTACACCTATGCAGTTTTTTTTTACTAACATATTCGTTAATTGTTTACTTCTCATCTTTTTTCAGTCATTTCCATCGATATTATCATGTCAACTTTCGATGCTGATGGGTGCAGCCGCAGGATACTCAGCAATTCTGATACCGCAGCTAAAACAATCGAATTCATCCATTCCAATAACAGCCGCTGATGCCTCGTGGATAGGTATTGAATCACTGACCTATTGTTAAAAATTTTTGGTCTAATTTACGATCTTGGTAACGTACTCGTACTTCATTCGGGCATCATTAAAAGTAAAAAAAAAAAAAAAAGGAAAAAGGAAAAAAAGCCGACACAGTTTTTTGAGATGTAGAAAAAAAAAAGATAAACTAGATTTTTGTTGAGAAAAGAAGAAACGAAAAATAAAAATCTTCGGGAAGTCATAAAAAAAAATTACCGGTCTGGATCAAATAGAAAATGCTTCAAGTATAATTTTTTCACATAAATGCGATATTCTGTCGAAATTCCAAGAAGAAAATAAATTAACGAATTAGGTAGAAAATAACTGAGGTGTTCACAATTCGCAAAAATGTGGTCAATGCAAAAAAAAAAAAAAAAAAAAAAAAAAAAGAAAGAAAATTGATTTGGTCGAAAAGGCGGACATTCAAAAAAACCGAATATTTTGCCATTAGAAAATTTCAGAATAAATTAATAATGAAATTAATAGGTAAGGTATTTCAAAAACCAATATTTGCATTCAGACACGGGTGACGGTTACTTTTAAAATGCGTTCTTTGCATAGTTATAGATATTTGAGAATTTATTGATAAAAAAAAAAAATAATAATAACAATCCAATGTAACTAAATACACAAGAATGACAGACAGAATATTTCTTCATTATATCTTCATGCATGAGATCAAAATCCTAGGATACATTTCATAACAATAATTTTAATTGTTCTGTTCCTAGGTACTCATTTTACATACAACAGATCTGTTCGATGTGGAAAAAAGAGAGAAACTAGTTCTCTGAACAGGTTACCTATTCGATTTTCTAAGGTAGTAGAACAGAACTCGTAAAAAAAAAAAAATTTTTTAAAATGCAGATTTTCTAGACCCGACCCGATGAGTATAAGTTCCAATAAAGAGTTCTCCTAAGATGTGATCGTGTTTGTATCAAATGTCCTATGTGAATTATCATTTCCTTCCTAACAAGAAGTTATTTTAATTCATCCGTTTAAGAAATCCATTTTTTTTTTTTTTTTTACTTTTTCTCCTTCACAGCATTAACACAGAACTAAAACTTTAGGATTGAACCGAGAATTAACTTTCAACAGAACTTGTCCAGAACTAAAACTTAAAGTGTTGCATTTTTTCGCCAAATCAAACACAGATAATGATGATACTTCCCGAAGACTACAATATTCCTGTTCTTTAGGACAAAAAGTGCGAAACTTCAGTCCAGGTTTATGTAGGTCCGCACGTATAGAGTGTCGCGAAAATATTAAAAAAAAATGATAATAACGATTCTAGTCGAGGATGTCTAATGAACGAGAAAATAAAGTAGAATGAAGTGCTTAGCACGTGATCAGTTTAGATTACATACCGAGACTGGAGAGACGTCATGTAAGGAGTGATGTGTTTATGTTCGGGCGAATACATTACTGCGTAGCCAAAAACGAAAATTTATATACATAAATGCGAATGTCTATCTATATGGCCATCACTTCAGAACCGCTCAATCAATCGAGCTGAAATTTTCAGGTCTTATTTGTGTTGTCTCGAGGTATGTTTTAAGCCAAGTCCAAAGTCCGTATCTCTCCTGGCAGCGAAATTGTGGATTTTGACTTCCCTCACCCCCAAAATAAGTTTTTAAGAAATTTTTTTCATAAAAACGTATTTTACAAAGTTCAAAATCAATGCTTATCTACCTGTTATACTTACTGTATTGTGGAGAAAAATGAGGTATATATTTTATAGATAGAAAAATAATTATTTAACTTCTTAGAGGGACAAAGGATAGAGTATGACAATATGATGAAAGAAGGAGGGAGAGGGAGAGAGGAAGTAGGAGCAGGAGAGAGATCAGCCAAAATAGTATATCATAAATTATTTGTTATTTAGCATCAGCTGCTGCCGCATGTAGTCTGAGCGTGAGCTTGCCATGTGGAAGATGTTTGTGTGATTCTCAGAAAAAATATAATTTTATTCAAATTTTTTATAAATTCTTTTCATAAAGTGAGTGGTTAGAGATGGTAAATTAGTCTTATAATTTTTTTCATACTGCGAGCGTTTAAGTGATGTAAATTTTTTTTCTACAAATTTTTGATGAGTAAACATTTTAGCACTCAATCTACGGTAGGGGCTAAATAAGAATCATGATCGTCACATTTGTGTAACTGTAACTCTTACAATTGTTACTCTTGTTTGCGTGTTACATGACATGTGTGTGGTTTTGTTTATGCATAATGTGTTGCGCACAAACACAACCAATCAATCCTTTATGAGTACAGCCTATATGTATAGCCCGCCTTTTTTTTGTATTGTGGGTGGTCAGGTGAGGTGAGGTAAAAAAAAAAAGAAGAAGGGAAAAGGAGGGTTTGGAGGGGCAAGCCTCCTGAACCCAAAAACATTTGCTAAAAATCCAGCATATACAAAGTGTATATTTATAGGCACGAGTGACAGAGAGAGATATATTCTAATAGGAAGATATTCTATACTTATAAAGAAGCTAAATACTATTAGAAAGTGGAATAATCAATTCTGGAATTACCTGCATCACTTAGATCGAGCAGCTAGTAATTAATATGATGGAAAGTGAGAGTAAAAGTATGACAAGTTGTTATAAAGTGTAATATGTGAAGGATTGGGAGTATCCAACGAAGTTCCTGACAAATACTGTTGGGGGTAAGAATTCTGTTCAATCCTAACTTTCCTATAGCCTCTTCGGAGAAATGGTGACACAATTTTTCAGTAGAACATCGTATTATCAAAAAGTGCTAAAGGTCTTCCCCTTTTTTTTGCAAAGAACAACAGCTTTTCCAAAAATGGCGGGTAGATTATGTGATTGTACACGTATTTAAGCATTTTTAACATTTTAAAACGAGGAATGTAATTATTCTCCTAATGACAAGTCTACCCGCATCCAACCCTACAGTCTACGATGAGTGAGACAGATCAATGTTGCCAACAAATGAAATGAAAAAGTTTTTTTGAACCTGACAACATTTTCTTGATTTTTTGTCACTTTGACTAGGGATACGTATTTAACACGTGATCTGAATATAATTTATTCAGAGTTTAAAGGCTACTATTATAAAACTGCATAATATAAGTAGGTCTTTGCAATTACAAATTCAAGAAAATTATGGTGGAACAAATTTGGATGCATCGATCGATATCAGTTGTGAAGCTACAACATATTAAGTGTTTTCTGAGAAACACTCTGAACTCTCGACTAATGATAGCACACCTTTACTTTCCAGACGCCTTATTGGTTCCTCATTTACTTTCCACCTGATGGCTTACTAGTTCCTCAACTATTTTCCGCCTGTCCTCTTACAACGAATAACCTGATTTATTTATTTTTATTATTTTTTACATTCATGTAAGTTTCTCCACATTGGAACCGGTGGGTGTAAAATTCGCCAGTTTTATTAAGTCTGTGATATATCCTACTAAGCAGGCTACAAAAACATGATTAAGATAAAGGAGACAGTTTGGCTATATCTGCTTGCTAATTTTCTTTTTTTTTATCACTGATCTAGTTGAAATGGAAAAAAAGAGCTGTATTTAAAATTTTTTTGTAGGTCCAGTTCTTTACACTTTTGTTTTCTTTCAGTTCTACCGTCATTGATTTAGTATGATTTTAGTTCTGTGAAATTTGTGAAATCAAACAGAATATTTGAAAAAAATTTTTTACGAGAAATGCAAATGATGCTAACACGCTTCTAATTTTAGGAGAAAAATTTTTTACAGAACTTACATAATTTTGTTTATAATATTAATTTTTTTTCCTCTTTTTTATTTACCTCACAACGTCGAGTCCTTTTTGAGTAAAAACTTTTTTTCTTCTTATTCTAACCTCAGATAAATCAATCCCAGCAATTGAAGAGTGCTGTACTTTTTGCCGTATGAAACAGATTAAATTTTATTTTTAAATTTCTCCAATCCAGCGTTCTCTACAATTGTCACAAAAAATGTTTATAGTGTTTGACAAGCGTGGAGAGGCTATTTTTCACTTACTGTGCAAACTTCACACTCGTTAGAAAACTGCTCTTTTTCTACACTAGTTAGACAACAATATGTTATTAATGAACATATGTTCTATTTGTAACTATTATGGAGCTAGATATTACAATACTATAAGTGTAAAATCGTGACATCAAAAAGTTTAGGTAGGTACACTAAAGTTTTTGGTATTTTACTTTGTCCCGTATGTTATGTATCTACAGATAGACCCACATATTGATGTTTTATGATACTGAATTACAAAGTCACAGAAAAAGAAAAAGTAGGTAAATAATCCTACAATGAATTAGAATACGAAATTATCGTGAAATTTTATATGCATTACTTATACCCAATTCTTTGATGATTCGTAGCGGGGCTACAATTTTATTACTTAACTAACAGCTCGTAGGTAGTGTTACTCTTCGTCTTTGATCATCTGGCTGACTCAAATCTCGTATTTAATATCAATTAATTTTTTTCATCGAAATAACTTCCCTATCATTATTTGTTGTTAGTGTGGATAATAATCCATTTTACAAGACCACAAAAACGTCGTAGGCTATTGTATAAATTTCGAAACTGTAATTCGAGCTTCATCGCTTTTGGATAGGTAAAACAAAAGTTGTTATTGACAGTGCATGAAATTTGTAATCCAAGTAGGTATAATGCAAGATGCATGCAGGAAAAAAATTATTATAAATTAAATTATGCCGCAATCTTTACGTATATCATTATAACTAATTACAAGAATATAAAGGGCTCTCGTCTGTTCGTTTTTGCGTTGTATACTTATGTTTAAATTGAACACCATCTCTCTGAGAAAAGACCTACTAATTTTTTGTCATAACTTTATTAGGGTTTTTGCACGAAGTGCTAAAAAACCCCTATTAAAATCACCATTATTTTCCTTCTTTTCTTCCATCCTCTTCTTTTTCAGCCAGTTCTATGTTTTGTTTTTCATCTGTGAAGGCGTAAAGCAAAAATTCTATTGCAACATCGTTTATCGATGTAGTTTATTATATGTTACCATCAAAACTAGAATTGGTAAATGACTTTTGACCCCTCTAGTACTCACCAGTCAAAACTAGAACTGGAAGATGCATTGGGCGGTTCTAGCTCTAACTGGTTAAAACAAGAAAATACATTTTTAGTTGACACTAATAATGCCTACTTAGTCAAAACCAGTTACCAAGTACCAGAATTTTTCTTACAGAAAAAAAAATACGAAGTTTAAGTTTAATATATTTATCACATAGAATTTTTTTTTTTTTTTGGCAGAGGAGTGGGGTCCACAAACCCTCAATAAAGATCAGCTGAAAAAACCTAAACTGCTGTAGTCGATTAAGCCAGAATAAAAATTTGGTGGCAATTGATAACAATTTAAACTAAATTTTCAGGCAAAACTGGTATTAACTTATTTCAGGTTTTGACATTCGTATGTTGGTCAGAACTACCTAGAACCATCCAATACATTCTATAATTCTAGTTTTAACTGGTCAGTACTAGAAAAGTCAAATGTCATTTTCAAATTCTATAGTTCAGACTAGTTAAAACTGGAAATGACCAAATTCCAGTTTTGATGGTAACATGTATATTTTAAAGGATCAATCTATTTCTTCAATGTAGGTAATAACAAAGAAACCTTGAAAATGCACTACTCTTTTGATTCTAACCTGAACTGCTGGTAAATCAGGTCTTAAATTTCAAGTCCCCATTCTCTTCTTAGAAAAACTTATCTTCACATGTCTGTTCCTTTGTGTGTCCCTGCACATATGTTTAAACTTGAAGCCATCTCTCTAAGAATACTGGTGCTATTATTTTTTTTTTTTTTATATATATGTTCATGGTCCAGACATTAAGGCCCAAATGCAAAAACGATACTCAAGTATCTATAGTGACTTAAGAATCACTTATCTTAACAAAGTTATATCTGTACATAAACATATATAAATATAACTTTGTTAAAATAAATCACTATTGATACTGAAGTATCGTTCTTTCATTCTGGCAAAGGTGTGAACCCTATTCAGAATAATTTTTGTTTTGAATTATCATTAAAATAAAATAAGTAATAAAGTATAGACTTCTCTGATAAAATGGATTTCAGGGAAATGAGGTAGGCACTCAGTCTAGGTTCTGTAATTTTAACCCAATTAATACCGCATGTTGATATTATTAATTTTGTTTTTGTAATTTTCAGCTAGTCTTGGTATCATATGTCGACCTTTTGGGGTCATGCTCGAAGGTTTCATTGTGGACAGATTTGGAAGGAAAACCGGAATGCAAATAGTCACTTTTTTTTTTATTTTATCTTGGTTATGCACAGCACTGTCGCAGAGTCTATTAATGTTGTGTGCTAGTCGAATGCTTCTGAGTTTTACCCTCGGTGAGTGAAATCAATACAAATATCGGTAATTTTAGTGAAATTAACTCATAAGAAACGTTAGAATATTTGTCAATTTTGTTGAATTGTATAACATCTCGGAACTATCAGACTACCGATTGGTAGTGACTTCCAAGCATGGGTGTCTCCAGGGAGGACCCAGCTTTCCATGCTCCCTCCACCAAAAAATAAAAATAAAATAAAATAAAATGAAAATATTTTCAATTTCTCTTGTGGGCAAGTGTAGATACCAATCTTTAAAACAACCCATTAGCCATTTCCACTACACTCCTTCAAGGCTACCAAAATGAAATCCTGGAGTCCACCTCAGCTTCCAAGCAAGATGAGAACATATAAGTTAAACTGACTTTTTAATTGCAAACAGTCAAATCTGGTGATCTTCGTGGTCATTAAATGTGTCCAAAACTCTTTTATGATAAAAACACGTTGTCTAGCTATTATCTTTATTCACGATTACTGACAAAGAGTCAGAAGTGAATCATGTAGATTAAGATTTTATGGTTATGTTTTGTAGAAATAAGCTCTAAAAGAACATTTTTGTGTATTCCCATCCCAGTCTGTAAAATTTACCCAAAATATTCTTAAAAATGATGGGTTAATGGAATAGAATGATAAAAACGGTTTATTTTCACATAGGGTTCAGTGTTTCAAATGAAAATGGTGTTATGGTAACAATGAAATCTATCTTTCAAAAATCAGAGTGACATGTTGGCTACAAGACGCTATTCAACAATTTCAATGTTGAGGTTTATATATGATGATTGGTAGGTAACCAATAACTATTGTGATCTGATCACAATGATTTTTAGTACGCACATTTTGTGATATGCTAACTGGAGTAGCCTTGTGCTGCCACCACCAAAACTAGAAAACAACAAAATTGGACTCACCAATAAACTCAACAAATGATATGATGACAAAGTAACTTACCAAAATCCATTTTGAGTTTAGAAGATGATTCAGGATAACCAGCTACAAGTGCAAAATGGTATCAACAAGAGCCCTTTGTTCTCAGTTTGTATAAGATTGCGTTGAAAAGACCAGTAACTGACTATTTGTTGAAACAGCTTTACCTCACTTTGAAACTACATCTCAGAAAGAATCCCACTCCCGGGGCTGGAGGTTGCCCCAATCACCTTTCCAGCAGCTGCACATGGTGCAAATAAAAACAGCTATGTGCGAGAACGAATATAACTGTCAATTAAACATAATTAAAAATATTATAACTTACCAATCAGGAGATTACATAGGATATATGTAACGCCAAAGTGATAATAAAAGGCTGGTTAATAAAACCACATATCATATGAAGCTTTGGATATCATACACAAACAAATTTAGAACAGGATATAACTTAAAGACACATAGACATAGCTGGGGGCAGAGGATCCCAAGTCCCCTAAATTTCAAAAAAAAAAAATTAGTGTTCAAAAAAAAATTCGAGACCACCCCTGTCAACAATTTTTAGCATTGAAAATGGTTCTTGAGTTAAGTTGTGAAAAAGTATCCGCCACCCAATTTTTACTAATGTTTTATGGGTGAATTGCAATGATAAAAAAAAAAAGGAAAGAGAAAATAGTAATTAAAAATAAAGTGGAGATGATGGTAATGTTGTTTCGTTGTTTATAGAACAAATACAAAAATGAAAAAAAAAAACGAAAAATGAACAACACTTAATTTTTATTCATTTTTAATGCCTCCTCTCATTGTTAAAAAGTGTGAAACCTGTGAATTTGTTTGGGGGGGTGCTCTGGGGAATATTTATATGAGCCCTTCCTAATTAAAATCCTACTTACACCGATACAAAGACAGGAAACTACAGAGTGATCTTATCAATGATCAGATATGATAGAGAAAGCTTAGTCTTAACTCAAAAGTAAGGAAATTCAATGACTAATAAATTTAATCTCCCTATTACTGAGAAAAGAAACATCAAATATACGTACCTCAGTTTTGTAACTTCTATATTTCTGCTTAAATCGTTAAACTTTCACGGAAAAAAAATTTGATTATTACCTTTATTATCTTGGCTCATTTTGCGTGTCTTGGCCTCCTTAGCTCTACAAAAAGGTTAACATAAACAAAAAGTGTGTCTTTTGGTGGAAACTACATTGTGGTGGTGGTCAAATGGGAAAGTTGTAAAAATATAGACTCCTCTTATAATTTATCTATAATTATACACTCTTGGTAGTTCTAAAGAACATGCACCATAAAACGGAGATTCTCAAACTTTTTCAGATTGCACCCCCTTTTCAGTATCTTAAATATTTCATGTCCACCACACAAAAAAAAGTAATTAAATATTTCAGTTTATTATTAGGTAGGTTTTGTTTTTGATCTAGTACTAAATAATATGAACGTAAATTTGAAAATATCTCAAGCTTAAGAAATAGGTATTTCATAATACTATATGCGCTGATTTTTTGAAATTTCACGAGGTGACCAATTTTCAGTAGCAAAGAGAGGAAGATGGTATCGGATCTAGATTAGAATTTTAGGAAGGATTATCTTCAGGCGCAAATCTCATTTAGAGCGAGTATAGAGAAACCCAAAAAATTTTTTTGGACAATTTTTACATATTTTTCAAAATTTATACCCAACGCTGCAGTTACGCACCTTTTTTTTTAAATTTGAAAAGTAACATGTCCCTTCCTAAATTCACTTATTGAAGTAGAAGAGTAACTTTCTCAGAGGAAAAATAAATTAGTAAATAAATAATTTTTGTATATAGGCTGTAAGATGAGAAAATTCTACTTTTGGCTCTGGATCTACTGACCATCAGCTACGCCACTGTTCGGAATCATATTCGCATTGTTCAACTTACTGTATTTTAAAGTTATTATAAGCTTTTATTCTTCTTACCACTGCAATTTTAAAATACACGAATACTGCAGCCAACCTTCCGCAACGAAATAATGTTTATTTCGCATGAAGCTAAAGCCAAAAAATAAATAAAAGCTTATCTTTTATTTTCAATAATATTCAGTTTCCGAATTTTTGAAAAATTTTTTGGGATGGGCCCTTGCCACCCCGGTCCTCTTGTAGAACCGCCACTGTTACCCGCGGAGAGAGTTTTACAAAGGGACAAAAAGGCCAGTACTGATAGTCGGCCCTAACCCTCAGCCAGGGAGTATTGAATATAGTAGACGATGCTCTCCCGTCTAAGCGCTGCTACTAGAAACGGCACTTTTTTTGAAGTTCGTGTCCCCACTGCCTTAGAACCGAATTAAAATTTTTATGTTCTGTATAGGACCTATTGACAATAATGAGAATTTTTTTCAAATACCTACTTAAAATTAAATTAACGATTAAATATAATTATTCATAATTTACAAAAAATACGAAATTCGTATAAAAATGAGATTAAAAATTGTACAGTTTTGTAGGAGTAGGGATATTTCCTCTCAAAAGTAGTATCACTATTTCTTTCACGTGCGTCTTCCACTGTATATTCAATATACTCTGTGTCCACTGCCAAGTATTAGAAATGTCGCACACTCTACAGCAAAACTAAGCAATATTTATTATTTTTTTATAAGTTATAAGCTTTTATTCTACTCACTAATGTGATATTAAAATTACTCTAATACCGCAGCTAACCTTCCGCAACGAAATAATGTTTATTTGGCGAGAAGTTAAAGCCAAAAAAATAAATAAATAAATAAATAAAAGCTCATCTTTTAAAAACTCGTTTTTAACCTAAACTTATTTAAACGTAGCTTACATCGCTTAGTTTCGCTGTACGGTGTGTGACACGCCTAACACTTGGCTGAGGGTTAGGATCTTCTACGAATACCGCCCCCGAAAATTCGTTCATAGAAATTGTTTCAAGGGGGCTCGAGCACTTTTAAACCCGAACTGTCTTCACGCCGCCTGCTGCGTAGGACACTGGGTGGGGCAAAAAATTTTTTTGTCTATGAATGTGAAAGAAAAAAAAACCGCCAGATCCATATGCCTGTAAATATACACTTGCATGTGGAGGAAATATTTTAGGAAAATAATTTTGGGCAAATTAATACCTCAAATGGTATAATAATATTACATTTTTGTTATCACTTTCTCACATTCCTACAATGGCTGTATGATAGAGACGTTACTTCAAGAATCAGTAGTATTGGATTCGAATCCCACAAAGGATGAAATTTTATAAAAAAAAATTTTTTTATTATTTCCAAGAATGGTTTATTAGATTTTCTTCTTTTTTTTTTAAATGTTTTTCAAATCAATTATTCAAGATCAGACACGTTTTTCATCAAAATGAGTACAGATTCTTGGTTCACTTATTAAATAGATGGTGGCATCTTTCGGGCAGATGCAGGGGAGCTGATCCATAGTATGCTACTTCGGGGGCGATAACAGTGAGGGCGAAGCCCCACCCACTGGAGTTCACCCTGCCATTGCCGACATACAAAGTGGCATGCCTCGGCCAAAGCCCCCCGCATCCTCCGAAAGATCCTTCCGCCAGTACTGCGTTGGCGTCTTCTATACTCACTGACACACGTGAAAAACAGTAAAAAAAAAAAAAAAAAAAAAAAAAAAAACAGTTTTTCCCAAAATATTTCCTCCACAACATGCAAGTGTACATTTACAGGTACGTACCAGATCCGGGTGTGCCGCGTAGGCGGCGGCCAATATAAACTAACGGACCGATCGTGTACCACCTGCTTCCAGGAATGATCATCTGCGTCGGTTTGTACATCGCCGAAATTACGACGCCCGAAGACCGAGGAACGTTTCTGTCGCTGATCACGCCGGCCACCAATCTCGGTATCCTGCTCGTGTACTTTTTGGGCTCGCTGCTGCCCTGGAAAATGGTGGCGCTGCTGTTCGCCGCGTACTCGGCGCTCATACTGTTTCTGCTGCGCTACATACCGGAGTCGCCCATCTGGTACATGCTGCGGCACCGCAAAAGCGAGGCGACCTCCGTGCTGCTCAAGTTCCGCGACAACGACACGGAGGCGGTGCAGCTGGAGCTGAACGAGATCCGGCAACGCATGAAGCGGCACGAGAGCACCGCCCGGTTCGCCTACCTGAAGCACTTCACGTGCCCGTCCGCGTGGAAACCGTTCGTCATATTCACGGTATTCTCGTTTCTGCAGCAGCAGGCCGGCTACAACGTCATCATTTACTACGCGGTCGACTTTTTCGGTCTGCTGAGCGGCGCCGGCCCCGACCACCAGCACGCGCTCACGCACACGCGCAGCCTGATTTTCGCCGGCGTCTCGCTGCTCGGCAGCCTCCTTCTGGTGACCGTCGTCCACAAATTCAATCGCGTCACGCTGCTCGTCTTCTCCGGCGTCTGCATGTCGGCGACCATCGGCGTGGCGGCCACCGTCAAGGGGGCGCAGCCGGCGAACCGCGACTGGGACGCGGTGCCCATCGTCTGCGTGTACGCCTACATATTCTTCTGCATGCTGGGCATGATCGACATTCCGTGGATGATGATCGGCGAAATACTGCCGAACCATTTGCGCGGCGTGATGAGCGCCGCCATCACCGTCATCATATTCTTTTTGTCCTTCCTCAACGTCAAACTGTACAACGAAATGGTGGCGCGGCTGGGCATCGCCGGCATTCTGTGGTCGTTCGGCGCGTTCTCGCTGCTCAGCGTGCTGTTCGCGAAGAAGTTCTTCCCGGAGACGCGGGGCAAAGCGCTTTTCGAAATCGAAGAATATTTCCGCAAATGAAGGACGGCGGCGGGACGCACGTAACAATTGTCTTTTATCTACACAGATAGGTGGCGCCTCCGTCGTCGATGATGTTAATATATAATATGTACTATATGCCTGCCTACCGCAACACCACCTATACTCTATTCCAAATAAGAAATACATGTCGTCGTAGGAGTTGGTGGAGCAGGGGGAACGGAAACGGTAGAGGTCCACTCTAGTCTCTCCATTCAACAATGGCTGCGTCCAAAAACCGCTGTTTCGATTTACGCGGGGGTTTTCAACTATAATTTTTTTTTTTTTTCCGCATACCAACCGTTCTTTTTCAGAAAACTTAAGACCTACCACCGAAGATTTTATAGGCTATTTTTTATATTTACTTTTTTTTTTTTTTTTTTTTTTTGGTATTTATAAGAATATTGTCGTGTTTAGAATTTATTAAACGTTCAAACATAACTAGACATAAATTTCTTTATCACAGTGTCCAAATTTCGTCTGACTTTGCGTATCTCCTACTAGTAATGGGCAAAATTGTTAATTTTGTGGAACCTGGTTCACCTGCTTCTGGTTTTTCAATCTACGCCCCACTCTCCGATCATATTTAAAATGAAAATCATTGAACCTAGAATGAGCGTATTCCATAACAATGTTGGATTGGGCAGTATTTGTCGGCAATATTCGTGCTATGAAGAAGTAGGCCCATATTCACAAACGTCACTTTAACTTCATTTAAAAACGACTTTTGGTACAATTTAGTATTTGAGAGTAGGGTAACATTTTATTTTTACGTTGGTACTCTCATAAGAAATACGATGTCCCCTCATTTTTAGTACGAAATTGTGCAAAAAACTTTTTTAAAGTGAAATTTAAGTGAAGGGAGGATAAAGTGACGTTTGTGAATATGGGCTATAGTATCTCTTACTCCCTTCAATACAAATAAAGTTATCAAAAGAAATTGGGTGAGAGTAGAGACATCGAGGTATGTAATATGTTGACAAACGATTCCATTAAAATTTAGCTTGATACGTACATTTTGTTTTCAAAATATTGCTGAAATTTCGTCATTTTCCATTCCACGCGATGAACGTTATCGAGAGAAATTATGAGAGAAATGTTAATTGCAGAAAGCTAAAATTTTTGTGAGATATTTAAGCATATTAGGTGAAAATTCTGTGAAAATTTCAGCTCACTACAACTAACAGTTCTCTCATAATTCCTCTCAATATCTTTCATTATATGGAATACCTATGCAAATAATATGACCTAAATCTAATTGCAGAATTTCGACGATATTTTGAGAACCAAGGGTACGATTTTAGCCAAATTTTCACCAGATGTTTAGTTAACATAATTTCGATATCTCTGAAAAATTGCAGCTGAGTCTTACCTTTGGTTACCAAAGTATCACTAAAATTCCGTTAAGATTGAGCGATTGAAACAGTAAGGATTCAATCTAGTTGAGGAGTTGGCGAACTTCCCACAATATTTTCAAAATGAAATGTGCGATTGAGCTGAAATTTTCCACAGAATTTTAAACTAACGTACTGCAACAACTCATAAAAATTTCAGCTCTCCACATCCAACATTTCTTTAATTGTATGAGATATCAATGATAAATGATAAGAACTGAACTCAATTTAGCTGCTGATAATAAAAACCAGTATTAGAAAAAACTTTGAAAAATTTGTTTTGGTCCTTGGAACAAATGAACAAGGAACAGACTCCATCACATCGGAGCAGTTTCAGGAACCAGCTCTTTCAAAAAACCAGGTTCTTTAAACCAGACTGCTCCGTAGCAGCCCATCCCTACCTCCTACGACTACCACTCATACAGTACCCATATCTTAGTTTGAGAACTTCTGGTGCACTCCAATAATTTTAGCTCTACGTAGCTGTGAAATGTAATTGTCTCTATGACATCATGCCTTTCTCATTTGGAATAGAGTATAGAGGGCTGATAACATACGCCATTTTTGGTCTAAAAAGAAAAGTAAACAAACAGAAGCCAACAAACCAAAATGGGGGATAGGTTTTATTTATTCATCATTCAGTCGATTCAATTTTGCAATGAAGACTAAGAATTTATCTACTAAATTGTTAGAGTGGATGATAGAAAAAGAATTCGCAATGGGGAATTACCTATGAATTTAAAAATGACTGTGGCATTTGTGGTGGTATATATATTACCATCAAAACTAGAATTTGGTCATTTCTAGTTTTGACTAGTTTAAACTAAAATTGGAAGATGATGTTTGACCCTTCTGGTACTGACCAGTCAAAACTAGAGCTGAAAAATGTGTTGGGCAGTTCTAGTTCTGACCAACATACAAATATCAAAGCCAAAAATAAGTTAAAACCCGTTTTACCAGCAAATTTAGTCAAAACTGTTATCCACTGCCACCAAATCTTTATTTGGTCTTAGTTAACTACACCATTTTAGGTTTTTTCAGCTCATGCTTATTGAGGGTTTGTCGACCCCACACCCCCGCCAAAAAAAAAATGCTACGTGATATTAGAAACTAAATACATTAAACCTAAGCGTAGTATTATTTTTTCTATAAGAAAAATGCTGGTACACTGGGTAACTGGTTTTGACTAGGCACTATTAGCCAACTAAAAATTTATTTTTTTGTTTTAACGTGTCAGAACTAGAACCTCCCAACGCATTTTCCAATAAATATTCTAGTTTAGACTAGTCAAAACTAAAAACAACCAAATTCTAGTTTTGACAGTAAGATAATGTGTAAATATGTGGACAAACAAATGAGATAAAGGCATGGCAAGTATATGGCAGTCTTCAAATTTTTCTTTGTAATTCTCTTTGAAGAACATTCGGCTCCTCATCGGACATACTAAATTAAATAGGAGACACTAAGAAATAAAATGAAACCAAGAACAATAATTTTGAATCCTCAGAAGCTGAGACAATAAAAAAAAAAAAGAAAGAATCATCTCAGTTGCATGGTTTTTGGGCCTTTTCATTGATTGATTGCATTGTTTGTCCACATAATTGAACTCTTTTTCCGGAACGCCACTGTACTGTGACCTCAAAAGTAAAACCCCTATTGAAACTGTATAATTGATACAAAGAAGTATTAATTCTAATAATTATGGTCGAATCCTAAATTAATTTTGTTATTTGATCTTTTGGATCAAAAATGGAGTATGTCATCACTTGTCCTTAGTCGTGTACCCAGTATTTTTCTCTGAAGAGGGCTGAGACGAACTTAATCAGAAATTATATTTCCACTTTCTTTTAATCCCATCCTCTCCTTTTTCCCCTGTCCATAAACGTCACTCTCCGCCTGAATCACTCTGAAGTGATGTTAATCGGATGCGACGCCTGCTGGCAGTACGTTGAACCATCTATCAATAAAAGAGGCTAGGGTAGAACAACTTATCAACACCTACTGAGATTAAATCAATGTAACTGCACGTACGGTGCCAAAAGACCTTCATGAAAACCATAAGGTGGTATCATTTACAACCGTTGACTGTATAGTACTAGACCAGTAAAGCTCCATAAGCTCAACGTATTTTTTAACGTCAAGACACGCCGTAGAAAAAATAGGCAACCCTAGCGCACCTTCTGCGTATTTTCGACGTTTTGCTTGAGTTCACCAAATTAAAATAAATTTGATAAAGTCATCCCTTGAATTCACAAGGATAACGTACACAAACGTAAAGTACATCAAAATGTAGGCTGTCGTTGCCTATTTAACGCCGTCATGTCTAACCAGAAATCATCGTTCTTTACTGGTCCAGTGCTATAATTATTGTCAATGTTCACAACTGTATGCTGGACGGCTTCGAATGATTGGAAGAAAAAAAACGTTACTTTTTTGTTTCCCATTAAACAATTATTGGTAAAAAGCATTGAAAGACGACTGTTGCGACGCCAATAATCATTACCACATATGGGATCTAATGGACGCAAAGTTCCTCGGAACTTTTTTTTACACCATTAATACTTTGCATTTTGTAAAAGAATTAAGTTGAATATTATTTCGGGAAGGACTGATGATTTATTGTAAGCTTTAATTTGTTTTTATTGTTCCACGGTGAATTTGGATTCTACGTACCTTCGTCACGTAACTCGTCTAAAGCGTACTCGACAAAAAGACAGTTTATTCCATAAGAAATATTAGTACCTGTAGGTACTTATGGGTATTAAAACCATAAATGACCTAAATTTTTTATTCTTTGTTTTTTGTTTAAGTAAAAAACTGAAACTCGGTTCTAATAAAATATAATGAAAACTGCAATTGAAAGCGATATCAAGTGTAGGTATCTGTAAAAGCATTTCAAACTAATTGCTATCTTTTACATCGTAAATAGGTCTACGTAGGTATAATATTATGTCAGAAAGCGGATCCAGAAGGTTTAGATTTTCAATAAAAAATAATCGTCTTTTTTTGTATTTTTTTTGGTTTTGTTTTGTTTTTTTAATCCTCAGTATTTTTTCTACTCTTCCACAACACATTTTACGGATCCGTTTCTGACATTCAGTCCGCTGCCTCTACTGCGATATTATTGGTGAATCAATTAGGTATTCATTTTCAAATAATTTTACCCACACCTTCGTGTAGGTTCCTATACGTTAATTTACATTTTTCTTCCTGTTTATTTTTATCGAATTGTTGAATATTTGTGAGTAATTTATATTAAATTTAAAATATGTGTGTTTGTTTTCCATGCCTTCTCGGAATAATTACTCGCGGACTGTTTTTGTAGACACGTTAACCTTCGAAAATTATAATTGCAGATAATGCTATAGTACCTACCTTACTTGAAAAATTGCACAAAATTGGGTTTATTAGGCAATAAATAGATATATAGTTCGTGGAAAAGTAATAATTTCAACATTTGAAGGCTACTCCACTAGGCAAAGAAGCAGAAGACTACTTATACGGAAAAAAAATTAACCCCAAGCAACTGGTCAAGAAGCCATGTTTGGCTTCAACTTATGATAGACATGTATCAAGGGCGTACCTAAGGGGGGTCCTGGCAGTCTGGACGCTCCAAAAAAAATTTGAAAAATTTGTATTTCTCGGTGAAAATTGTAGGTATTGTTATAAGAGGAGGAGGTCGGAAGGGAAGATTGTGAAGATGTATACACCCCTTCCGATCGAGCTATGTACATATACGCCTACCCACTCACAGAACAACATCCAGATGACGCTATTTCTCATTGATGGCCGAATCAAAAATTACCAAAATTCTCAACTAACTATTTCAAATCGAGTCCGATGTCGTGACGAAGCCTTGTTTTTCAGATTTGATCTATTAAAAAGGAAAAATTTGTTCCTCTACCAGGATTTGAACCGTCACCCCACGAGTGTTTATTATTCGGAAATTGGAATTGTTATAGTTGAGATTCCAAACTTTGGTGGAAAAAAGGGTTATGAAATTTTTTTTCTTAAAAATTGAGTGATTCATATTTAGTTATGTTTATTGAAGCACCGAGTTCAAATTTTCAGTTCATTTTTGTATTAGACCACTCGTTGAGCCCCGTGTAATCTCAAAAAGTGTTGGGGATGATTCATTCTTAAAAAATTGAGTAACACGTTATTAATTATGTTTTTTGAGGTGCTATGTTTAAATTTTTATTAAATTTTTAGGTTGAATCATTCATTTGGCCCCCTGTGATTTTAGAAGTGTTGGTTAAGAAAATTTTGTAATCCTTTATTAGTTGATACTTCTTCGGAAATAATGTTTATTAGAGTGCCAAGTTTCACTTCTAACATGTGTTTTGTGGTCCAGGTACATTTTTTGGGGGAAGAGGGTTATTTTTATTAACAACTTACTTCTCTTCAGTTATGGTTCTGTGGTTAGCTTGCGACCTATGAATCCTACTTAATCCAATTTTGATTTGAAAACCACAACTACGTACTTTACGACAAAACAGTTCTCAACATGTTCTATTATAAATTTGGTAAGTAACTTAGTTCAACTATACGGTTTTAAAATATAGCATTTTTATAGAACCACTTTCATACTTTTATAAATAGAATCGCCAGTTAACAAGTGTAAATGTTCTAAGCTTAGAGTAGAGACTACAGAGAGTTGACCGCCAAAATAAAACCAATCTAATGGTTGTCGAAGAAGTATAATGGACAGAAATGATAAATTTAAATAAGCCACAAGCTTCGACTTTTTCTTGCAGATAAAACAGAGAAATAGTATCTGTAGAATAACACTAGTATAATCATGCAAATTGGCAGTGTTACCAAATTACAAGTGTTACCAGTAATTATGAAGTCAGTAGGTAAATATATATAATGGATGTACGAGTAGGTATACTGCAATGATACTGTAATCATTACAGTATACTCATGGTTTATGGAGCCGGGGACAACAATTGATAAAAAAAATTTTATGGGCTACCACGAGTAATGTGGTTGTATCACACACAACCACACACCTACTCACACAGACAAAATTTTGATGTCTAATCATTTTAGCTCTCGGTCTAACGCATTGCGAAAGCACACAATCACACTATTATTACATTTACACATTAATCCTTCATGAATATAGCCGGTATTAAACCTTTTCTTTCTTCTCTCTTTCTCCTCTCCTTTGCACCAAAATTTTGCACTGAAATTGGCACCAAGATTTGCACTAAGATTCAGGATAGCCACCTTTACGTTTTAGTTTATACCTCTGTAATGAAAATAAAAATGTATACCACATTAAAAAGAATGTCAAACCTCTCTTTCCTCCCTTAACCTATTCTCAAATCTTTAGTGAATTGCAAGAAGTAAGGAATAATAGACTAGACGAGTGTAACACTTCTCCAATAAATTATTTATTAATTTCAAAAAATGAATAATCAATGGTTATACCTTACAAAGTAATCTTCTCCTACTCTAAAATAAATCACCTTTCAGTTTTTCCAGCTTAAATGAATTAAGCGTCCAACATAATTTTTGGCAACTTTCTCCCAAACCCATGAAGATGGAACTTCAGTTGTTTCAATGCCCTCAAAATATTTCACTTTGTTTTCTTTTTTTAAATCCTATGAATAAAACAATGTAGCATGGATCAAAGTCTAATGGGTGGAGAGGGTGGCTGAGAACTTTTATCGTCATTTTTGTACAAAAAAAATTTCATCCAACGGAAGCAATTTGGACTAGAGCATTGTTGTGATGGAGAACCTAAAAGTTACTACTTCACAAATTGATTTCCTTTTTCAATCCAATCTTTCAAAAGTTTAAAAATATGAAGTCATGAAGCTTAGAGAGAAGAAGAAACAAGTTTGTTCACTCATTCATTTATCACAGATCTTTAAAGAAAAAATAATAATAAAGAAAAAAGAATTGAATTTTGTTTTTTAGAAATTCCACTTTCTAACCTGGCCTCATCCTTTTGATTTCACTCCCTATTCAGCAGATTACAGCCAATGATCAAAAAATCAAAGATTGCAAGTATTCCTGTAGAGTCATGGTAAATTAAAAGATATATCTGAACTCACTTATTCTTAATTGATAAACTGACAACTGATCATCACAATGAGTGTAACTATCTTTACAAAAATGCAACCATAGAATAGAAAAAATATCCTTTGATGCCAAAAAGAATTATCACAACTCCTAACAGTATACTTAATCGATATTTCGAATTACCGCAGAATTTGCAGTTCTACCATTTCACCAATAAAAAGAAAAAACAGTTTGGGAACTTCATTGTCATTGTCACACTTGGAGGATATATATATGATGGAGATATGTGACAGATAGGCAGTTTTGGGGTCCTACCTATAGAAAGCGCTTCTGCAAACACGTGTACTTTCAACTAAATATCTGATTGGAGGAAAATCTCGCAAGGTGCATTTGTTTATAAACACTGGTGTACCATGTAGCTCACTTTTACAACAATTTTTGATTCTGATTGGAGGGGGTGTTCAATCTGGGGTACTTTGTACGCCAGCATGCGGCATCTATAGTCTGGACACTCAACCCCATGTTAAAACTGTTCTGTGTCATCTCCATCATATATATATATCCTCGAAGCTGTCACACCACCTACTTGTTTAGGATGTTTTTTGTATTTTGTTGTTTATTTGGTTTATTAAGTTCATTAATAGGGGCAAATTTAGGATTTTTGGATCCGGAGGCCAAGTGCTGGTGGAGGCACTCTCACAGTTCTTGAAAAAGTTTTTCCTTCTTTGCTCGTATACCACACTCATTTTTAAATTTTTTCCTAATTTGGTGGGGCCCGGGGCCACTGGCCCAATTTAACCCCCCTTAAATCTGACCCTATTCATTGAATGAAAAAAGAAAAGGATTAAAACATATAGTCAGATTTCTCAGGGTAGGCCAACTTTATTTTTACAACCTGACCAGTCCGCGAAGTCCGCCTGAATACTGATGAGCAGTGCAAATTACAGTACAAGGCAAAAGCCAGTGCAGTAATTGCACAGTTACAATGGCTTTATTTTCAGCTTGTGTATTAATCTATTTTCATTGTGAAAATGAAATACTTGAAAACAAAGTTGGTTTTAAGGAGAGGAGATGAGGGATATAATCCCACACAGTTCCAAAACAAAGTCATAATTTAAGACAGAATTATTCGGTTTTTCAACTTCCTTGTCCGTGAAATATGTAAAAAATGGTTAAACCCCTTCATAAAAATTCATGAATATTATAAAATTTGATTCTATCCCCTCCAAAAAAATATCCTGAAACCGGCCGTGATGGAAGTTGTTTAATTAATTTAATGAATTATTTTCGAAAGCGCAATCTCATATACTAATTTGTTTGATAAAAACATCCGCAACATTTCAAACAAATTGGCTCTGAGGAACCGACCGTTGGAGCAAAATTGATTTGAAATAAGTAACTCCAACGAAACGGAAATTGACATCACCTGGCAAACATAACAGGGAATAAAATAAGTTTAAGTTCGTTAAAAACGATCCAGTTTTTAAAAGATAAGCTTTTATTTATTTATTTTTTTTGGCTTGAGCTTCATGAGAAATAAAATATTATTTCGTTGCAGAAGGTTGGCTGCAATATTGACATATTTTGAAATTGCAGTAATGAGTAAAATAAAAGCTTATAAAAATGGTATATTTTGCTATAAGCTGCTCGTGCTGCAAACGTCGCCATTTGCGGAAAATTGCTTATACAGCGTTTAAGTTTCTTGCTCGACCTTGAATAGGATTAGGGAGACTTACGCTCAAATATGGGTATGTGCGCTAGTATTGATAAAACGATACTAATTCAGTTGTTAATTATTTGTATAATGTATATATTAGAGATTGGAAAAATTAAATATTTTCGTAAAATTTTGCAAAATTGTTCAACATAAAAATGAGTTACCAGCCGATGAAACGTACAGAAATATGCAAAAAAATTGCCGTAAATAAAGATCATTCGCTCAAATTTTGAAAAATTAGACCACGAAAGTATTTTCTCCGTTCTCATCCGGCTCCAAATTCTAATTATTCAAATGTATTGAAGAAACTAAATATTTTTAATATTCTATTTGAAAATATGTTTAAATATAGAACTTTGAAGAAGCCAAATTTACACAAAATAGGAAGGTACCTACCTACGAATTTTTAAAAGAGTCTTGTCATAAAGTGAAATTTGTATGGCCTCCAAACAATAAGTTTGAACAGAGTTCATATCTCACGTTTTCGAAAGGAGCTCAAGTTATTGTTCGCATAATTTCGTTTTCATACGGCCACTTCGTCTTTTTGAAAAAAAAAAAAAAAAGAATAGACAGAAGAGAAAAGAAAAAGAGAAAATCTCGCGGTCGTATATTCAACACCTCAGGTATGGCAGGTCTTAAAAGTCTTAAACATAAGTAAATACTTCGTCTATTTTCCCTACAGAAATCTGATTGGAGTAATCCGAATGAATTTTGAGAAAGCTTTCGGGTGAGTTTACAGAAGTAGAAAAGAAAATATAGAGAAATTCAATAGAACCACAAATGAAATTCCAGATCATTCGTCAAAGACACCGTTAACCCAAAAGTGAATCTGAGAGCAATGACTGCCCACCCATAAACCATAGGAAGTACGTGGTGAAACTGAGAATGTATCGCATTAAAATTCTTACGTTTGTGCAAAAATATAATAAAAATAAAAGAATAAATAAAATTGATTGTTTCAAAGATACAGGCTTTTAAAATTTCAAATTTTTCATCGCTTTCAAAAAATTTTAGAATTTGATTTTCGATTATGGAATCTGATTGTGCTCATCAAGTACATTTAAAAGGTTCTTTTGACTATGTCCCTATTTTCAATACTTACAAAGTTAAGGGTATTTAAAATTTTAAGAAATTTGTTAAAATCTTTAGCATGCCTAACCATAATTTTAAAAAATTCTGAAAAAAGTTGTTTTTGCGCCTAGATTCAAACCCGTGACTTTCGTGTTATGCGTGCAGAATGCTACCTTCACGTTGCTAGAACTACCATGTCAATTTGGTTGCATATGCTTCCATTAGAAGGCAAAATCACAGAATTTCATAAATTTTGCCTTCGAAAGAAAAAATATGCAACTAATTCGACAGGCGTATATTTTTCTCCTCTTTCAGACAGGTTCTACAAGACTCCTTTGGCTAAGTCAGAGATAATGGGACACCAACGTTCAGACATCAATGACACCAGACAATGATCTTCTATATACACTGTTTAATATCGAAAATATACAAGTAACTATTCAAACAATACAAAGGGCAGGAACAAAAAAGTTGGCTGTTGTAAACGAAGGGTCAGGTACCTTTTCTATTGTCTGTTTAACTCAACTCAAATCAAATCTCAAATCCAACGAGCAAAGTGAACCTGGTTGTCGATTCTATTTCTCGGATTCAAGTTTGCTGGAAAATATTGTACATTGATTTGTCGGTCTGGCTTTGAAGTAATATCATTGATCTGTATACTTACTAAAATTGTTTTTTGCAACACCCACCAAAAAACTAAAATTTTTCACGCATCTGGACAGCACAAGAGGTAGAGGACTTTTTTCGTACATCTCAATTTTATTTTTTAATAAAATTAATTTTTTTGTAATACATATTGCAAAATAGGCAATTAGGTATTTGTTTTCAAGGCTCAAAACGTAAAATTCCCTACAAAGGAGCAAAATTGGTACTTGTGTGATTTGCAACATTTGATGCAAAATCACCTTTTTTCCGCACTTGTGTCACAAATAACTATAGGTAAGAACAAACAGAACCAAGTAGGTAGATACAGGTAAGGCTCTTTACTAGCAGGTATACGCATGAGGGTGTTAAGTGATGAACTGCAATTATGTGTTATAATATATATAGTAATAATAAACAATATAAAATTCATAAAAAAACGAATAACACAAGATGGCAGCTCATATTTTATCACCTTCATGTGTATACCAGCTATTAAAGAGCATTAATACAGGTACCTTATACTTTGTCCAATATTTAAGACTATCTCTTACTTTCAAAATGTTGCCATTAAATACACTTTAAATATTATTTTATGCAGTAAGATGCCTAAAATTATGTAAAAATAGCAACTTTGTATCAATTTAAAACAATTGTATTGGCTGGTTGGAATTTTCTTTAATGTTTGTCAGGGATCATTTCATATTGGACTGAGTTGGTAATAGGTATACTTATCATGATGAGCTATTTGCGATCTACAGGGTGTAATATGTTCGGCAATGGCGCATAGCACGCCTAAGTCTATACTGGTGTAGAGGCGGTTGCAGACAGTTACACTTAAACTAACTAGCGGCTAAAGCCACTATAATACTTATCTACCTCCGTTGATTTTGTTGAAGATTGGATAGTGGATATTGAAAATTTTTTCATTTTTTGTCAATAAAAAGGAAGTGATTTCTGTGTGGTTGTTCATATATGTACCTTTATACGGAGTTTTGTTCGAGAAAATGAGACATCAAGGTTTTTGGTAGGTAGATGAAAATAAATTAAAAAATCAAACCCAGTCAATTCACAAGATCATCTCTTCGATTATTTTATAGCAAAATTTTAAAACAGGATTTTTATTAGAAACCATAATATAACTAGATCTAAAAGAGATTCGTGATAACAACGTATTAATTGAAATATTCCATTCACAAGATCTGTTCGAGTGGGATGTGTTTGTGGGTTCAACCCCTTCGGCTCAATTTCTGTTGGAAAAATTGTGATGAAAGTTGCAGTAGTAGGCTAAATCATTAAATTGTATTAGATACAAAAACTGTACGCATCACGGTTTAATATACGGTCTCAGTTTTGAAATTGCCTATGGAAATATTTGAAACAAATTTTTTAACTTGACCTTTTTATTGCTTGTTAATTTTTCTAAAAGTTGACAGTTGGCAATTTTGTTATAAAAAAGCTGGGTGAATTGCGAATTTCAGCTCCTTCGTCATTGGTTAAACGGCTTTAAAGAGCCATTGTTTTATAATCATATAGACTATTTCGACAAGTTGACCTCTCTGATAGAAGTGGTTTCAAAGTCAGTCGGAAAATTTTATCCTTCCAAGTAAGCACTGGTGTCGTTTGAACTTACCTGCATACATATTTTTAAGGAAGTTCATTTTTTCCTGAACGTAGTGTAGGTATAACCTAAGGCTTTCATAATTAAAAAAAAAGTAAAATTCGTGTAGGTAATTTCGTTTATTTGATCAAAATTCATAATTACCTAGAAATTCGTTCATTACACTTTGCGAGAAAAAATTACGATTTTCTTACTATCTAGGAAAAAAAAGACACGTAATGCAAACACTTACTTAAGAATAAAACGCTTTCACCTTGAAGTTTTTCGTACCCTAAACTATGAAATTAGAATACTTAATTAACATTTTAATTCAGTAATTTGAAGAAAAAAAAAGCACCTGTTTACATTAGTCAATTTTTTCACGGTTATTCTGCCCGCGCGTCAACGTTACTTTTTCAGTTTGGGTTGGAATTGAAGAACAATTTCTAAGACTAAAACTTGGTGGTCCTATTTTCAAAAATAATGAACGAAATAGAATTGCATGGTATCTCAAATTTTGATAACAAATTCTCTGTGGTGGTTCGCGATGCCTACAAAAGATATTCGCCGACGAATGTGGTTTTAAATGGATTGAATATGAACGTGCCAGATGGATGCATGTAAGTATCCAAGTCAATATATATATATATATATATACTTAGCTAAATTCAAAGGTGTATACATATAAGGGTCCTGGTCCGCTGGTGAACTAGATTCCCCCTTAGCCAAAGAAAAAATCTTATACATCTAAAAATAGTGTAGTTTTGTCGGTTTTTTTTTTGAGGGGGTTAGAAGAGACCACTAAAAATATGTAAATCCCCTCCTTATGATGAAGTTATATACACACTTGGCTAAATTTTGTAAATTTAAAACTTTCACAACTTAATTTATACATATAATTGTTAAGTAATTCCGAAAAAAACAACTTGTTTCGCAAAATAAAAATAAGTATATGAAAATATAAAATTTATGACGTTGACTCCTAATTCGGATTCATAAATCCATAATTATTTCTCTTCTCAATCCCAATCCTTTTCACAAAACACTGATAAATGGTCAGTGTGGTGTAATACATCAGGTACCGAATCAAACGTGGATAGTTGGTAAATAGAGAACTGTTTCTGTTTGTGATCAATGACAGTGATCAGTGATAATACTTGTGTACCTATAGGTAGGTAATAATAAACCTAATCAAAATACTACCCGTGCGATTGAACTGATGAATTATTATCAAGAATCACTAAAAATAAATTCTCAATGCATTGTACTAGTTTAATCTATCATAGCCTAGATACCTAAATACGAGGAAATTCTAGTTCATATCTACTAACGAGCATTTCAACTCGATGAATGCGGAGTGCCAAACGCAAATAGATTTACATTTTAACAAACGAGCACACTGTTCACTCAGTATGTGGAATCAGTGTGTGCGAAAGTATTACTCACACATATATATACAGGTGCACACATAATATGCGCATCAACGAGACTTTATACTCTGACAAAACCAACTTCATTTATGAAGCTGTGAAATGAAAATCGCAATGTCGCAAATTGATATTCATGGACTGATTTTTGATTGAACTAGAGTATTTTAAGTTGATTTTCAAATTCCTCATTCCCAAAAATGTAATTCATTATAAATTTCTGATAGTTTTTGTCATTTTTTTTTCATGTCATGCTCGAATATATGCTAAAAAGTGAGGCTGGCAACTGTATTGAGGAACCTATTTTTTTCATTCTACTTCGTGGCTTGATAAATGAAGTTAGCTGTGACTCTGATAATCAGCTCATAGTACCATTTCACTGACAAGACTTGCGATATCACATTTCACCCTACAATTAGGTATTATCTCATCCCTCTGCAAACGATATCCAAGAATTGATTCAGTTTAAGAGGTTGCAACTGTGCGCATTTTGAATCTCAACTCTTGCAGTGCATAAATGTGAAAATGATTTATTAGGATTTATTTAATAATTTTAATATCGATATATCTATTAAAACATCGATGTTTGTTTTTTTAAATAATGAAGGCTTTGTCCTCAAACCACCTTTTTTTATGGGGGGCTTCACCCCCCAAAGCAACCTTTCTTTTTTTTTTCATAAATCCCAACCAACCCAATCTCACAAACCACTAAAATATAATATATATATATATACCTGTATGTTTACTACACATCGATATTTGAATATATCGATATACGAACATATAGAAATAATATCATATCGATACTTTGAATTAGGTACATTACATCTGTATGCAGCTACGTTAATTAATCAATGAAAATACAATATGTCAATGTTTAGGGTAAATATGGGCGCAGTTTTCTAAGACCAAGACTAGCAACCTGAAGATTGCTGGTTTGAATCTTTTGAGAGTAATGAAATTTATTAATTAAATGAGTACATGAATGTGTGAGCAAGTGTATGTGAACAAGTGAAAGTAGGATCCAAATTGCGGGTGTGGGAGTTAAAGCAAAAGAGGGAGCAAGAAAGAGAGTGAGAGAGAGAGCAAAAGCAGGGAGTGAGAGAGAAAGAGGGAATAATGAAAGTGAATGAGGAAGAAGAATTGAAAATAAGTTTTTCAATCTGAATAAATTATTAGATATTGTTCAAGGAGGGATGAGATAACACTCAACTGTAGGACAGAATGTGATATCACACAAGACTCACATTTATCAACTTATCAGTTTTAAATTTACCAAATTCATTGATATTACATAAAAATAATATAGAACAAAATACATACATTTTGTATGGAATAGCTATTACATTTTACACTCCTAAAATATAATTCAGACTACGGAATTTTCCAAAATAAAATCAAAAAAAGTTTAAAAAATTTTTGTGATTACTCGTGAGCACACCTTTTCTGAGTGAAATGGTAGTTTCCCTGATAATCTGATGCTCGAAGTCATGCATAACCCTAACAAGAACTATAGAAACATTTACGCAACAAAAAGAACAAAAAATAATAATTTTTGCCAAAATAAATCAAAGGTTAACTTTCAATTAAAATAAACTTCAATTTTTTTTTCTCTATGCCAACTGATAAGAAAAAATTCGATCAACTTTATTATTTTACAAAATTAGTTTCCATTTTTACAATGTTTTTTTTAATACACCTCGTCGAGTAAGCGAAAAAGTGTATTCACAGCATTTATTATAGGTTATACACCCCATTAACTATAAAATAGAATTTGGGGTTACCCTTCCTTCTCCTCTCCAAAATAAGTAAAAATAAAAGTGTACTCCATTAAAGGCTAAATGCGAGAACGACACCGAAGTATTTTTTTCATTTTTTTCATTTTTTTCATTTTTTTCATTATCAATATTATATACAGACGGTACCTATTTACTTATATAGACATGTTTAACTTATTCTACCGTTAATGAAAATACATATTATATATGTAAGGTATTTTCTTTTATGTATGGTGGAATGATATCCTATATACGCCTAATTTTTATGTGACAATGTCAAAAAAAGAAAAAGAAAGTTGAACTTTTCAGCTAGAACAGCATAACATATCACATCCTACGTATATTTTAGCGTTGAATCAAATAAAATTAACCACAAGTCGGTAGGACCATTAGTTTTTGAGTTGTTGCGAAGTTTTACCTGGTAAAATTTACGTTTTTTGTATTTAGCTTGTAACACTGAGTACAAAAGGTTGTAAATTTCAGGCTCATTCTTTAGGGTAGGGAAGCGTCAAACACAAAGTGATAAGAACTTTTTTTATTGTAAATATAATGTCAAACATTTTTCGACTGAACTAGTATCCCATTATCGTCAATATTACCTGAGAAAATTGCAAAAAACTGATTTGGGGCACATGTTTCATAATTTCCAATGCAGCAAGAGGGGTGGGGGTTAAGACTTTTAGTATGTTATTTGGGACGCTCATCCCTAAAAATTTGTGAAAAAAAACAAACTATGCCAATTTTCCAGAATAAGATTTCCATCTTTTCTGGGCAACAGGTGTATTTTTAACATAGAATTATAATCTTTATCACGTAGAAATTAGGAGAATGGTATGCAACCCGCAATGGGAAAAACGCCCTATAGTTATTTTTGTAAAAATCACAAGAAAACTTGACATTTTTTTGTAGGCGGATTTTGAACCAGAGCAAAAAGTAAGAATTTGCGCACACATACTTGCAAATTTGTTCACTTTTTGCAGTACCATCTTGGGTGCGCATGCGCACTTTTGATTTTTCTCGCTCATGCACTTGAAAAACGCATTCATACTTTGAACCGACATTTAGGCCACGCATGCGGTCGTACTTTCGATTTTTCTCACTTTACACACCACTTTTTAACCATCTCTCACTCATGCAAAAAAGTAGGCTACTTACTTTATCCTTCTTTTTGTTTTTGGTTCCTTCTTCATACTTGCATCTTTTTCGGTGGATATAATAAAAAGTGCGAAAAAAGTAATTGCTACTTGTATGATTTGCATCACACCTACTTCTCACACCTATATCACAAATAATAACTTCCTATTTTATACGAGTGAGAAATGTAGAAAAAATAGTGAAAAATTAGGGGAAACTGAAAAAACACATCTGCCACGTAAATAACAGTGTGAAAAGTGAACGAATTTGCAAGTGCCCACGTGTGATTTATTTATTTTTGCACCGCCCTTGTCGAAATCTGTCATTTTTTGTTCACTTTAGGAGTGTATAATAAAAAATATTTTTTACCGTTTTTAGATACGGTTTACTTGGACCCAGTGGTTGTGGTAAAACAACATTACTGAATGGTATTGTGGGAAAATCAAAATTCGACTCGGGAACCATAAGTTTGAAAGTCAATAGGCTACGTGACATAGGACACATGCCACAGGTGGACTCTTAAAATAAATAAATACGAAAAATAAAAAACGAAGAGTTTGTTCAAAAGTTAAAAATATTATAGCTACAGATTATTAACTGCATTTCAGATGTTAAGCTTGCACGCACAAATGACTGTATCAGAGAACATAAATTTTTATGGCTATTTGTTCGGTGTGCCTTATGGCGAACTGAAGAATCGCGTTAACGAATTTATAAATTTTCTGGAACTTCCAGATAAGCAACGCTTCGTGAGTGAATTAAGGTAAATGCAGTCAGATATTTCCATTTTGTTGTTTAGAAGCTGACTTACGAATCAGTTTTTGTCCGAACTTTGTACGCATAGTCTGCGGTATACTGGACAGATTTTGAACTCGATTATGAAAAATTATTCGCAAATTTTCAGCTTTTGGCTTTAGATCAGTAAACATTCAACTTTCTCAAAGAAAAGCCTGCTCATGCTCACCGAAAGTAATATCGGCTGAATATTTTCTTTAATTAGTGCTTTTGAAATTACAGTGAAGGTCAAAAAAGACGAGTGTCGCTGATTATCGCCTTGATTCACGATCCTGAAATTATTATTTTAGACGAGCCTACTGTTGGAATGGATTTAATAATTAGTGACAGGTAAGTATAATAGTACGTAATCAAAATCTTTCATAATTTCTAAACAGTGAACAATTTAATGAATTCTCAAACAAATTTCTCATTATAGAATATGGAAACGACTTCTACAAATGGCAGCTAAAGGAAAAACGATTATAATTACAACTCATTACATTCAAGAAGCCCAACAAGCTCACAAAGTATGAATCTATTCAAAGGCGTACCCAGCATGGAGCTGGGGGTTAGTTAATCTTTTTTTTCTTTTTTTTTTCTTTTGTTTCCAAGATAAAAACTATTATTTAATAGTGTCCTAATGGAACTCATTTCTAAGCATGACGAACTCGGTGGTCTTAAAATCAATAGACCACCGTATTCTAAATAACTTTTCATTATCGAGTAACTTCCTCTCGTCCTAACTCCTAACTGAATATCATAGATTTCTATTTGAAAGAGAAAAGTATACCATAAGAGTGCAGCTGTTGAGTGAGAAAACTCTACTTGTTAAGACGTAAGACTGTCTTTGTCTTGATTACAGAACTTTTTCTCCACTTCTAAGCTAGTAGATAAGTACCTAGTTCTATTATGTTATTCACTAACTCAGTAATGCCTTGTTCTTTTGTTGAAATTGTTTAAACAATTAAAATATTCTATGTAGGTACGTCAAAGAAAATTATTCTCACAAATTGAGGGGACCTCAGTGAGCTGATGAAATTTAATAAATTTAATGACACGAGAAACTGCTGTATGTTTCATTGCCTATCTTATAGGTCTTAGGCATACCATATTTAAACTGGGAGAGTTGAAAATAATGAAAATTCGATTGATAAACTTCTTGGTTTTTTTTTTTTTTTAAATTACTATTTGAGAAGGCTATTGGGAACAATATTCAGTTCTGCCTCTTTTTGGATATTCCCTTCGATACCCAACGCTCTATTCTTCATATTCTCAAGACGATCTTAAATTCATTATTTTTCTTCTTAGATCGGATTAATGAGAGCAGGAGTGTTACTAGCTGAAGAAAGTCCTCTTCAACTGATGGAGAAATATGGGTGCGATGATTTGGAAGCAGTTTTCTTGCTGTTGAGCCAAAAGCAAGGGGAGATATCATATGATACACAAGTAAATGATATTTTATTTAATTTCTAAAAACAATCGAAATTTTTTTTTTTTTCTTATCCAGTTCGCCTGCAAACGAGATATATTAAAATTTTTTTTAAGACAAATCAATCGAATAGGTAGCCAGAAAAATCTGGGAAATGGATAGATTATGTCTTAGGTAAGACTACTGACCACCGTTTATGGCAAAAATGGTGATTGAAAATTTACTTTCATGTCCTAAAAGGAAAATGAATGATCTCAGTTCTTCCTGCGGCTACGTCATAGGTTCAGACTTTGATAAGTTGAAATATAAAACATAAATAAAAATACTAAAAACAGTTGATTAAATCTTAGCCTGAGGCACAAATGGTGGTGTTTCGAGTAAAATAAAATCGACATTGTTGATTTTATTTGAATTATAATGGTTTCGTTTGCATGAAACTGTCAAATTTTATTTAAGTGTTCTCTTGCAGTCAATAAACGTTTATGTATGTATATGATACCTATCTGATTTGGCAGAATTATCCAGACATTGGGAATGCAGTTAGCCAACCTTTCAAAGATAATCATTTACTCTCCAGACAGAAAATTCGGGGAATTATTTACAAAGACGTCCAACTTCTGAAGCGTGGATACACGTAAGTAAAATTATTATTGATTCTCCAAAAATAAAATTATAGGTGTAATTATACTTACTGCAAAAATGTTTTTGAATTGGTACCCCACTTTAATGAGAGTAGATGTACATGCGTAGTAAAGTTTATCATATTTTTATACAGACTATTTAAAACCAGACCGAAAAAGTAATGAAAACTTGTGAGGTGTGAGAGAGAACAGAGTAGAAAATTGATAATAGTCAGATTTTTAAATTCGTTTATTAGAAATCCAAATTGTCAAAAAAAAATATTTGTTTCATTTCGACGAACAGCCATTAATTTTGGGACTAAGGGCCTATTCTTAGTCATTCACTTCACTTAGCGGAACTACTTGATGGAAAAATTAAGTGTACTCAATAGTTTGGGTATTTTTAAAACTACATCTTTTCCACTAAGTATGAATTCTAAGGAAAACCCGAAGTCTGGTGAGGAGGTCATTTAAGCGAATTCACTTTGCTAGATGCACTGAGCGTTATAATTAAATACAGATGACGACTAAGAATATAGCCCTAAATTTCAATCAATGAAATTTATTTTAAAATTTGTCAATATTTCGTCGTATTTGAGCAGACAAATTCTACATCTGCTCAAATACTTTGAAACAAGTGATGGTCCGTATTTCCCAGTCAAAATTTATTCGCTGCTTTGTTAAACAGATGTAAATATATCGACTACAAGGCCTCAGGCGCCGATTCGCGGCACTTTGACTTTTGCCGGCCCTGAATTTTTGCTGGCATATGAGTAACACTGTAGAATTTTTTGTTTTGGCAGAGGGAATGAAAATTTTTTTTGTGTAGGTAGTGGCGCATGCGTATCGAATATGAGAGAATATATTGAGAAAATAATATTGTGAAATAATTTTGACGAACGAATTAATTTTGGCCAGCTTGTAAGTTTGTTGTAGTGATACGGTGACATCATATTTGACAAATACACGTTTGCAACACCAAGTGATTTCTGTTCCGCCATCTTAATCAAAAATCGTAGCCATTTTTTGACAGCGAATTCATTCCTATATCTCGAGTCTGATACTGTTAGCTACGTGCGCGTGTTAAGGCTTGTCCTAGAAGATGACAAGTGACTAGGTTTCATTAAGATAAATAAAATAGAGTAAATATAAAGGAATAGAATTTAGTTGTAATGTTTTGAATTAACGTAGACTTATTGTGTTGTTATTTAATATACGAAGGAAAAAGACTTTCGTATTATTTGTTGAGAATTCACCTTAGTGAAAATCTCAGTACAGTCAAAAATCTGAAACAAATTTTGAAATTTTACTTCAATGTTTTTAGATCCAGTTGCAGTTTACTATTCAAAAATAATTTAAACGTGTTTATATGTATCCTGTAGCCTATTTGTGTGTGTGCGTGTGTGTGTGAGTGGGTGGGTATTTTCATTAATTGATTACCACAAACTGAAGGACTACTACAAATTAAATCAAATGTTGATAGAACTGTTTATAAAATATAAAAAATTATTATTATTTTTTTTTTTTTGTCAACAGGTTTTTAATTTTTTCATTGTTCCTATCCACAATAATGTTATTGGTTTTCAACATGATTATTGGAAAACCACCGAAAAACTTGAGTATTGGCGTTATAAATGACGAATCATCATTGGAAAATTGTGACTTAAGTGATCTTCATTCCTGTTTCCTGAACCAAAACACTAGCCTTTTATTCAGCTGCGTTCTTATTGATTTTCTTCGAAATGAAACATTTAAAATAGTAAGTTCGAGTTTCCTAGTGCAGAAGAAAATAAATTCTAATTCAAATTTTCACGACAGACAGCAAAAAAGAATTGATGTACATAAATATACGTTGAAGTTCAAGCAGAGTAAAGTAAAAATTCACAAAAGAAGAAAAATAATTTTAAAAAAAATAGGTATCATAAAAAGTTAGGAAAATTATCTGATTTTTTGAAAAAGTTGGTAAAATTTGTATTGCCTACATCAGTAGAAAGAAAAGGGGTGATTGAACTCACAGATTTTGAAAATTTGAACAACTAACAAAAACAAGTATTTTTACTTTTTTTTTGTCCCATACTTACGTGAGGAAATTTTTTTATTTTGGTCTTGCACCCTTAGATTTTAATTAGAGTTATAGTCACCATAAAAATAATTATAGTTTTTAGGTTAAAAATAAAAAAAATGTTTTCCCTGTCTCATTAGGTATACTATCAGAAAACTTTTATCTGCATATTTCCTGCTCTCACTTTATAAAATAAAAATAAATAAAAAAAAAACTGTTCTAGGTCTTTACATTTAAATGAATAAGAATAATTTATTAGCAAAATATTTTTAAAATGCATCACAAAACTTTAGGGAAAAAATAATCAAGTAATCTGTGGTAGATACCGCCAACAAGTTACCTCGTCAATTTTAAACGTAAAAATTTATGTACATTAGAATTCCACGGAATAAAATTGGTATTCAAACTGCTCCTCATAATATTTTAACAGATTGAATATCAACAAGAACACACAGCAGTAGAAGACTTCAAAAAGAATAAAATCTACGCCGTATTGCATTTTCCACAAAATTACACGAAGGCGTTGGGTCGACGATTCACAAAATTCATAGATAATTTCGACCAGAGTATAGTAAATCAATCGTTATTGGATTTTTGGGTCGATACATCGAGTAATAAAAATACAAATGTTTTCTTCCAAAGAAATGTTTTCGTGAGATTGTCTAAACAAGATACCTATTTTTTCATTTATTTTTATTTTTGTACAGATAAGTACATGGAAATTTTCATCACTGTGGATGTAGCCTTAAGTATGCTTTCATTTATCACACGTATTCTAGAAAATTGTCACATAAATCCGAGAGTTGTAACACCACCAGTGTTTGTAAGAATTTTGAAAATTTCACCCATTTACCTTACGAATACTTGTTTACGTCCTGCTTATAATTATCTATTCATATAATTTCAGTTTGAAAAGCCCATATTCGGTTCGGCTACCGCTGACTTCACGAGTTATACTCTGATACCATTTATATTCATGTAAGTACCGTTTGGGGACAATACTCATATGAGGTATTAGGGGCTCGCACCCCTTGACAACAGTCGCCGCCCAAAGACTGGAATATATTCGTCTCTAAGACATTAAACCAATACACACTTGAACATTTGTATGTTCATACCTGTAAGTACCTACAGGTAAGATACATTATACAGGCTGTGATCAATTACCTGATAACGATCTTGGTAATGTCATAGACTGGCACCAAATGTGTTGTATCGTTTCTTATCACCTAAACGGAGACAAGAAACAACGTAACTTATGACATAATACCATACATATATGTACGTATGTATGTTTGTGTGCATGTGCCAAATCCACTTTATAAGCTCACAAAACTGGCTACAAAATTACCAGTATTTGCCTTGGATTTGGCTCTCTCATACTTTGATGTACGAAGTGGGCAGAACATGCAAAACTGTTGAAGACCTTCGATGCGTGAATATCTCTCACGACAAGGTATTCCACTTACCATATGCAACTAATTATAAGCGAATTAGGCACTTAAGTAATGGTGCAAGGAGTAGTGAAATATTTTTTAAATTCATACCATAATTATTATACCAGTTGAGTTTTCCTAACTTTAATTAACTTATATTCTTTTTATAGTGGTAATAAATAGAACGTTAAATATAGGACACAAATTTCAGTGTAGCTATCAAGGGTGTAGATTAAATGGAGAGGGCTTGAGGTCAGGGCTTCTTCCTTAATCGAAAAAAAATTATATATAAAAATAGCATTTACTTATTTGTCAGTATGGTGAGGGAGTGGGATTAGAAGGGATAGCAGAGAAGATGTAGACATCCTCCTTAAATTTGAGGTATCAACACCCTTGGTAACTATCATAAACATCTTGCAAAAATGAACTTATATTGACCTTCAACTTTAAAGAATGCATGAGTGACCAAAACTAAATGCATAATTTTATGATTAAAATTTTCTATAGGTATCTCAGAAATGACTGAAATTTTAACAAAAAATTTGAAATAATTTTACATTTACAAAAGCCATAACTGTATATAATATGATACTTTGTTGGTTATTCAATACTCAATTTGTGGTTAATAATTTATTCTGATCTAGTCCCTCAATGCAAACGTGGGCTTCCACACAGAACAAATCTAAAGACAAATAAGTGAACTGCTTCAAAAATTCTTTAACAAATTTTAAATGACCATCCGCATTTTACAGCCTTACCCATCATCTAGTTGGCATGCTTGACAACAATCTGAGTTTGTAGTCATTTGTATATACCTAGGTATATGCGTGTGCAGACAATTTCATTGTCTATAAGGCCTATTTTTCAGAAAACAAATTATAGGCTACTGAAAATCAACTTTCTGATTTACTATATGCAGTGGCGAATCACTAGAAAAAAAAAATAGACAAAATAAACGCAACCTATAAACGAAATGATATCATGCTGTACTACACATTCACTGTTAAGAGATATTTTTATACAAATCTCAACTTTACTCTACAATAACTTTGCCAAAATTTAACCAAATTTAACAGGAAAACTTGCACTTGAAAAATAAATTTGACTATCCCCTCCATGATTGGAAAATTATCAGATAAAAGGAGGAATTAACACCATGATCGATCAAAAATCTTACAGCAAAATCATTCACTTTATTGCTGTTGTACAGAACAAAACTTAGAATTTTTTTGCGCATTTCTTTTTGTTATGTTACTTTTATGAAAATAATTTGTATGTGTGATAGTTTCCATTACTGTAAAATTCTTTGGATCTATTTTTACAATGTCGTCAATTTTAAATTCTAATTCTAATCTGAAAATTCTATCCACTTCAAATAATCAGGGTGAATATACTAAAAAAACAATAAACACGAATATTTCTAAAAAAGACAAATTAGCACATATCGAAGAGGAATTACTAATCAATACCTCCAATGCTCGTAGTGCTCTCGACACCATGACTAACAAACTTCCTCCACTGATCTCGCTCCCAAAGACACCCAATAAAGAGACACCAACAATAGAACCACCAAAGTTGATGTCCCAGACAATGAAGGAGCGAGTCAGGTTTCTCTTTCCAGATAAAGAGCCTATACAAATGGCTCCCCCTTCTTCTGCCACTCATCCAACTCAATACTAGACTTCCAGAAATTCTAATTTTCCACTGCTGACTAGCCCTGGAACTTTTAATCCCGTCCTCTCCAACAATCAAATCCTCACACCTTCACAGAAGGACTCAATTCAGAGCTATACATAGGGGCTAGGGGTACCAGAGCCATGAAAACTACCATGCCTGGCTTGCATATGCAAACATACAAATGTGTGGGTGTGGCAGTTGGTAGCACACTGGCCAAATGGGAGCGGGATAATAAATAACAATAGATGATCATTTTTACAGCACAAAAACTGGTGGGAGTAGCTGTATGGGGACATCATTACGAGTGAGGATTAATAGGGGCTCAGAGTAGTTGGTCAGTTTAGTGAATAACAAGTTAAACACGCTTTATTTTTGCAAGAATTACTTTTTTCATCTTGTAGCTACGTCATTCGTAATTGTTGAATTATCACTGATTACATCATGTTGACAAGCGCATTCCTTGTACCTTGTTATAAACAAAGTACAACGTAATTTGTAAAACACCAATACATACAAAGTATGTATGTGTTTATGTAAGGCTGTGTCAAGAGCCAGGTATAAAAAGTGCTAGTAAACATTAAACTTCAGCCAGTGCTTTTCTCATGCAATTTTAAAAAGCTGGTAAACATGCAAAGCTGTTGAATATCTTCTGATGTGAAATTTCTTCCACAATGTAAGATATTCCACATTTTATTTATGTATTTATTAATTTATTCATACAGGCATATATCAAACCTATGTTTGTTCCAGCATAACTTTTCATCCTAAGCGTTGATTTTGATAAACTTTGTTTTTAATTGATAGAGATGGTGATCTTATTTTATTTTTTGCTAGAATTGATGAGTCATTTTTTGGATTAGGTATATTTTGAAATCTGTTTGTTTCAAAGCAAAAATTAGGTTAATTAAAAAATATAAAATGAAATAAAAAAGCATTAAAAATAAGAAAAAATATAATTTTTCTCAACTCATACAACAAAAAGAAGTTATTATTAAATTGTTTTTTGTTAGCAAAATGCGAGATTTCCAAATCAATCAGGAATACCCAAAATGATTTTCACTTCTTTACCTGGGGAGCTACTCCACTAACACTTTATATTAATCAGCCACTTACGCCATTTAAGCAAACTTGAACTTGACAAACTGTTTCGTGAAATTCTTACGAGGCAAAACGACGTAAAATGTTAGTGGAATAAAGCTTTTCAAGTGTAGAAACAGTGTAGAAATTAGTTTTTTCTTAAGATTTTGTTGTTTATTTCTTCAGAACACCAGCGCTGTTTGCACATATGCAAGTCAGCAAGTGGCAAATGGTCACCACAGCGTATTAAATGTAATAGAGGATGCATGTGAAATGAAAAATGGCTCCACTTTTACAATCAAAATATCCTGCCCTCCTAAGGCACCAACAACTTTTAATCTCATTTTTATCTACGAAATTCGTGTTCGTTACGATTTATAAATTAATAATTATACTTATTCATTCATTTAATTAGGTAAGTAAAATATTTGAGAAAAAAATTCTGATTACTGCCACTGGGCCCGAATTGGGAAAAAGCAAATTCTAATTCGGTAACATAGGAGCAGGGATAATAGTTTCAAAAGTGGTTCTGTTTCTCACTGCAGCATTTAGATGGGTGTGCGTCTTCTGTTACATTTAATACTCTGTGATTGTCGCTATAAAAAAGGCCATTTTACTTAAGGTGATGCCTACACAAACAACAAAGCTCACTTCTCCATAATATTTAATTATAATCTGAAATTCTGTTCATAAATGAAGTTTACCCGTTTAATCAAATAAATAATAACCACTTTTCGGTGAATTTGTTGAAAAAAATATTATGAGGTACCTACTTAACTAGTTAGTAAAACTGTCGAGTGATTGTCTGGAGTTGCGCAGTTGCAACACGAGTCGCAGGCGAATGCTGTAAACGCGAGGAGTCGATTATCATTAATGGCTAACTAGTTGAATAAAATACTATTTCTTAAAAAATCGAACCAACTTCAGCGAAAATAAATCGGTAAAAATATAATGAAAAAAGTAAAATAATCTTTTCCAAATATCGTCCAACACGATATTCTGGAAGTATTCGTAAAGTCGATGTTAAATTTAAAAACAAAAATTTATAATAAAATTATATGGAATTGACACAGCCTATATTATATAAGCCTATTTATATATTAAGGGAAAGGAGTACTGATTTCAATAGCTCCAGTTGATCGTGTGGAAGACATTATGAAAGGGTTAGGTATCTTTCTTTTTTTCATTCTCATTAGATTTAGGACTTTTACCTCGTAACACGCCGGCATTCTATTCTGACTTATGTTTTTTCATAGAAATTCCTTTATTTGGCCCATGATTTCGATCGCAGTGTTTTTTTTGGCTGAAAAGACCAGTGGAATAATGGATCGTATTTTGCTAACGGGTATGTGAACGTATTATAGCCTACGTCGATACATACTTACACAACTACTATATACTTATTCGCTCATTTGCTGCAACTATATGGCACTATTCAACGAACATAATAATGAAATAAATTTCGTTCCACCCGTAAGAAGTAGGTACAGGTACCTACTTATGGTCTTCCGTATCATTATTTTATAGGTAGAACTTATGAGTATAAAAAGTCTTACGCAGCAAGTATCGCAAAAAAAAAAAAAAAGGTTTTGAAACGAACAATTATAAATTATAAAAACACCATCTAGGTAGGCATCATAATTTCACTGATCTCAACAAAAATTGGCAAGATTAATAACTCATGATCCATTTACTCCTGCATTCGCCGCGAGCATAAACCATAAAACCGATGGTTACGAAATTTGGAATGTTAAATTGTGAAAAATCGATATTTCAAATTTTATGACCATTTTTCATAAATTACACATTTTAGAGGCTTTAAATTGCTAAAAATCAACATAATGGGACAAACCGGACGTACCGTGTGGCCAATTCGCATCAAAATCCACAGATCTTCTCATCCGGATTAAAATGTTGGTTTAAATTTTGTGACTATCGCTTAAAAAGTACGTATTTTAATGCCATTACATGGCCAAAAATGGAACATAATCGCACCTTCCAGACGTACTACGCGGTGATCAGCACCAAAAACAATAGGCCATGTCCTCATCCAAATGTGAATGCACAGTGTACCAAATTTTGTGACTGTCGGACAAAAACTGCTGCATGTGCTGATTCTGGTAGGCAGTCCTGTTAAATGCGTATCATTTGCAACTGAGATGCACGGTCTATGCTCCATAAGATACCTATTGAAGTGTCTCAGGTGGCACATGCGACTCTTGGCGCGCATTTTAACGTAATTGCCACCCTGCACGACGATTGCTAGAAATATGCAGTTTTACTCCCATCATATGAAATTCCCATTCTGTGCATGTTGAAATGACTAAGCAAGAAGTCCCACACTTATGCAGCATCCTTTCTATTTAAACATTCTTTTTGAAAACTATTTCTTTTATAGTGTGAGTTGATGCGTATAAGTTTAGGACTTCTCCTATGCATCAAGTGGGATTTTTATATCGTGCTAATGAAATTTCATAACCCTATAATATATGAACATATACGAATTTTCGAAAATAGTGCCAAAATTTTTCTTGGATCATGAACAGAAAAACGTACTCACCCCTACTCCTAGGTTGTTTCAAAAGATAAATTTTAATAAGTGGATTTTCATAGAAAACCTACCCAAAAATAATGACAGGGAAGACCATTGTTAACTTAGATACTGTCAAAGCAACATATTTCATTTATGTTTATTAAGCTATGCTTGCAAGTTGTTATGCAGTAAATACGCAAAATGCAATGAGTATAAGTATACATATTTATTTTCAAATAGGTAGTTCGAGAAGTATGTACAAGTGAATTTTTTTGAATGTATATAATGACTAAGAATAACTGAACGAATCTATTTACTGCTGTCCTACAGCATATACATTTATCTAAAAAGGAATTTTGACTGCCTTTCGAAGTGAGCACTAATCCTTTTTAAATAGACTCGATATTACGTGATTTTGTTTTTCTTACCATAATTTTTTTCTTAACAAAAAAGGCGCTTGTACGGTAAGAGCAGAGTGGAGGGTTATATAAGGATGTTTGGGTTTTTTTGTTTTGTTTTTTTTTAACAGAAAAGGTACCTATTGAAAAAAGACAAAGATGGAGTTAAATAGACCTTTTTGAAACATGTGTACGAAACGTTGTTTTTCGAGACATGTATGGCGTGATGAAAGTGGCCAATTTCAGAACTCTTACTTTTCACTCTCTTTAATTTCTTTTTCTCACTCCTTAATATCTTTTTCTCTCTCCTTAATTTCTTTTTCTCACTCTTTAATGTCTTTTTCTCACTCTTTAATTTTTTTTCACATTCATTTGTTATTTTTCTCACACCTTAATTTTTTTTCTCATGCCTAATTGGTTCCTCAGTTTTTTTCACACCTTTATATGTTATATTTGTTTCAATTTAAATTGATTCTATTTGTTTTTATAGAAAATTCTCCCTGTCATAAAAGATATTTGACCCAGCAACCCTCATGTTTTACTGCCCCCAACTCAGTACTGCACTCCGTATACCTACTCTTTGCAAAAAATATTATACACAACTCTGTCGGACTGAGTAATTTATGTACTCGTGCAACTACCCGCATTCGCTTACAGCATGTGCTCACAAACATTGCACTCGTTGAGAAATTGCTCACTTTCCTTCCCGGTTTCGAGAATATACAATTTTCGATATTATGCATCAAAATTGTGACATGTTTACTTTTTTTTTATAACTGGCTGTAAGATCTGGAAGAGTGCGGCTTTACAACGTTGAAGACTCTGTCCGATTTACCAGAGTACAGCTTAAAAAACAAATAAATAAACATACTTCACTTCCAAAGATACGTCACATACACTTCTCAGGAAAACAGTTATTTTATTTATTTCATTTGAGATAAGTATCAATTTTCTGAGTTTTTTGCTACACAAAACTGATACAGAACTAAAACCGAAGTGGAACTGTCAGAAGAGAGTGTAGAGGTAGGGACGAGCAGAGTGCGTATATTGAATAATTAATAGACGACAATCACCTACCAGATCGTAAAAGTGTAATGATTTTATAACAAAATTGACAACTAAAAATCCATTATATCACCCTCCCTCACACTAGAATTTTCGACTTACCAACGAAAATTACTATTAGAAAATATCATCAGACAGAACTATATGGGTACCTACACTGCTCGGATAAAAATGAACGAACTGATTCATTTGTAGCTCCAGCTACCTGCGTGAAGATACACTTACCCATATGGAATGTACAGTACAATTATGTAGGCTAAATTGTTGTCTCTCAAAATGGCTGCTCGCATTTTCTTCACATTCACCACCACATTCCTGATGATAATATATGATTACAGGTACATCGATATTTGACACGATGTCTTCATTTTTTATTATTCAATTAATATTACAATTCTTCAGCACCCTGATTACGCTAGTAGTGATTTTTGGAGTACTTAATAACTCGATGGATGGGAGTATGTTTCTTTTCACTGTTCTGCTGATGATTATATCGCTTTCCGGAATGCTATTCGGTAGGTATCAATATAATTTTATTTTGTTCCATGTACATCAGTGATCAGTAGCAGATACACAAAAGAGGATTGGCATAAATCCCCTGTTTAAAATTCTGGAATTACTATTTGGGTGCCATTCTAAGAGTTACGTTTCTTGGTTTTCAATCCGAACCAGATCCAAAAAATTCTGCTTGTTGCTACTAATTCTTCTTCCTTTAGTCATTCTTCCACTCGGTGAAAAATCAAAAACTGTAACGTGAAAATTTGTTTAAAAACTGTGAAGTACCCATTACAGGCCTTCATTTTAAATCTCATCGTTCAATTCAAATTTTAATTTTGTCTAAAACGTTTGTGGAATGCGAGCTTATTAACATATGCCATCAGGGCACAGATTCCTAACGAAGAAAACGATCAAAACTGAATTTCCTCAGGCCACACAGAAAGTAAAAGGTACGCATATTAATGAGTGCTTTTACCAACTAACTCCATTCGGATGACGAACCACAAAATTAAACCCAAAATTAATAGGAGAGACGTGTACCTTAGTCTTTTTTTTCAATTTTTCAGACATAACACATTTGATTATTTAATTATTTAACTAATTCCAATTTCATTTGAACCCTCATTCATTTCTTCATTACAACTAGATGATTTTTCGAAAATTTTCTGATAAACATAATTATAATGACTACTGTGGGTGTGTGTATATGTACCTACACAACACCACACAAACACCAATGAGTCGGTTGCGTGTTCGTTGAAGAGTGTGTGCGGGCCGAGCCCAGTATACAAGTTTAGCTGTATAGACAAAATATACAGCCGTGAGCGCAAAAAAAATAGTTTGTGGATTTTACTCCACTGGCCCACTAGGTGGTTGCAACCACCCGTCGCCACAACTACAAAATATGATTTTGAAATAAAAAAAAAGTCGAAGTGTACCATGTACTTTTGTGCATGCAATTATTTCAGTAAATTAGGCCCTTCTATCCAACTAATTTATTGAAAATTCGAAGAATGGGTAAATTTTACTTCAATTATAACCGTTATAAATAGGTTCATCTGATTAAAAGTCATATTTTTGTTAATAACAACTTTCACTGCTTTCTCGGTGTCATATTTTTGAACTTTTTGCTATTTCATACTTAATTTACTTTGTAGCATCTTAAACGTGCGTATAATATTTACAGTACCAAAATACAAACAGTGAAGTGTACCAAAATACAAACATTACAGTTCTTTTTGTAACACTGGAAAATCAAATATAAATTAAGATCTGATTACCATGTGAAATAATCAGTAATGACCAACCTTACAATATGAAATGGAAAAATATAATTTCCACAATAATTTAGAGTGATTACCTAGCAATACCTACTTACTTAATGACAGCAAAAACAACAAAGAGAAAAAATTTGGTCAAATAAATCCCTAGATGCATGCTAACATGATAGGGTTGAAAGACATGCTATTTAACATTTTACAGCTCACTTTGAAAAATGTAGGTTTGCTAGTTGTCCAGTAATCATTAGTGTACGAAAATACTGGAGTACCAAGATACATATCTTTCCCCTACCGAAATAGCTGCACATTTTTTGAATTTATTGTTGAGTGAAAACATAAGAAAAGAACACAAAATCACAACAAGAGCAAGCGACAAAGCAAGAGATGTCTGTGGGGACATTTCCCTCTTTGCCTCCCTCAGGGCTCGGCCCTACATCGACAGACGGGTCGCAGACCAAAGTCCGCAACCCATACTAATTGTGCATTGCATGTTAAATGAATTACATCGTCTGTGTGCACTCATACAGACAATGCGTTTCTGTGTTTATCATGAGGTGGTAAACTGAGGCAAGTGAGTATGTAATATTTACATACTCACTGACAGTATACGTGCTGTGGTCCGTATATGGTACCACATCGCCTTTGGACGATTGCCACAGTTAGGAAGTACGCTTTGTGTACAGTTAGGCACTTAAACCGGCTGGCTATCGGTACCGAGAAATAATTCGATCTCCCCGCACGTTAACCACTGTCTCACTCTTAGGTTCCATAAACACCGTGTAGGTAGCATCTACCTACACCAAACAAGCCACAGTGGTGACCTCGATATTGCTACAGTGGTGCAGGCGTGAAAACACTTGACAAGTGAGAAATTGCTCTGCTGATAAGTGCGGCTTGGACGCGACTTTTTCATTGGCTTGAAATAGCTGATGTGACTTAGGTGACTATTAGTCGACTACTGAGTGGGAAATTTACCCCCCTATACCAAATAAACGTTGCCCGATAACAGGATGGGTCAACAAAATCTCGGTAGAACACGCATATACATCTGCTAGATAGGAAATAGTCCTACAATAATTTCTGCTACAAATTCGGTCAAGCTGGATTTCCAAAAATTAAGAAATGGAAAAATAATACGAAAAATAATGCTAAAAAACGACGAAACTAAAATGCCTGGAACTTCGACTGAAAATCCAGAGGAAAAAGAACGTAGGTTACTGGCTGAGAAACAAGCTCAGATAGAAAAAGAGCTGTTCGATCAATATATGAACGAGATCGTAGCCAAAGCAATATCGGAGTACAACAAAAAGAAGGTCGAAGAAAACGCCAAAAATATTCTCAAAAAACGGATCCAACTACCAGAGTTTCTCCCAAAGGACGTAGAAACTTGGTTTATACAACTGACCGGCTGTTTCCAACTCGAGGAGATTCCTCGAGAGCACAGATACAGACAATTGTGTGGAAATATGCCTGCACAAATCATAAAAGCTTGTCCTGATATCATGGAATGTCCTGACAAAGCAGAAGATTCGTACAGTTGGTTCCAGAATAAAATAAGAACTGCATTTGGCATAACCGCTTGTGATGAAATTTGAGAACTGTTGAGAGGCATGTCCATCAGAGATGACAAGCCCACAGTATTTATGGCTAAACTCATGAAAAAAGGGGATAACCATGTATCACCGTTGGTAATAGCTGACCGATTTTGCCAACAACTACCTACATCAGTTGTGCAATCACTTGGAGCTCTAAATCGTACAAACGCTACCAGTGATGAAGCATTGATAAATTTGGCCAAAGCTGCTGAACAGGCACTGGAATACACAGGTAAAAATGCAATCAGTGCCATCTCAGCAGAAAAATCTGAAATAGCGGAACTTAGAGCCAAAATTGCTGCTTTGAAAATGGAACATAAAAACACCAACAGCAGCAATGGAAATCAAAATAGCCGTTCCAAAAACCGAAATTGGTGAGAACGAGACTCTAGATCTCGTGACCGCAGAAATAATAGCAGAAAAAACAGCCCTGGCAGAACACCACCAAGGTCTAAATCTATACCCAAATACAAAAATCCGAATTGGCATGAAGACTATTGCTTCCACCAAAATAAATGGGGAGAAAATGCCAGGACATGTAAAATCACCTGCCGATTCTATGCCGAAAGGATGATCAAAGACGAGCAAAAGAAAAAGGAATTGGTCTCTGAATTGGATAAGGTTAGAGACAATCAAAAATCTCCCAGTAAGTCAAACTAGAGAGAGGGGTTGTATCAGCGGCAACCAACCCCTCAGATAACTACTCTCGTCGCCTGTTCATACAGGACAGGTTAAAAAGGAGGGAATTTCTTGCTGACTCAGGCGCAGATATAAGCTTACTGCCAGCCAAGATTAAGGACAAGAATAACACTCCAAAATCCCAATTAAATGCAGTAGATAACCATAGTTTCTCTGCATATGGAATTAAAAAATGCAAAGTAAATATAGATTTTAACAAACAAATGAAATGGACTTTCACCATAGCTGATGTCAAATACCCTATATTAGGAGTAGATTTCTTAGCCTATTACGGACTATTGATTGATCTTAAAAATAAACAATTAATAGACTCCACAACCGGTGAACACATAAAAGGAAAAACTAAAAATTATCAAATAATTAATATAATTAATGCGTGCACGTAATCAAATGATAAATTCGTCAATATATTGACAGATTTTCCTGGTATCACCGAAACAACATTTAATCCAAATCCTACATATAAACATGACACAGTTCATATAATAGAAACTGTTGGACAACCCTGTGTAGCAAAAGCAAGATGCTTAGCTCCAGATAGATTAAAAGTGGCTAAGGATGCATTTGATAGAATGGTAAAAGAAGAAGTAGGTAGACCCTCAAATAGCTCATGGAGCTCACCCATTCATATCATCCCTAAGCCAGGTGGAAAATGGCGAGTAGTAGGTGACTACAGACGCCTAAATGCTCAAACAAAACCAGATAGATATCCAGTTCCTAATATCATGGATTTTAATATAAACATGAAAGGAAAAGATCTATTTACCAAAATTGATATTAATTGGGCTTTCCACCAGATACCTATGGCTAAAAACCATATCGAAAAAATGGCACTAATAACTCCATTCGGCCTCTTCAAATATCTTCGAATGCCATTTGGATTAAGAAATTCTGCACAGGCATTACAGCGATTTATAAATGGTGTATTGAGAGACATACCATATGCCTATGCATACATAGATGATATCTGCATATGCTACAGTGGAGGCATTGAAGTGCATGAGAAGAAAGTGAGAACCGTATTACAGCATCTGCACGCTGCCAGTTTAACTATCAATCCCTGTAAATGCGAATATGCAAAACCAAATATTGATTTTCTCGGGTACAACATTACTTCTGCTGGAATTGCCCCTCAAAAAGTCCGGGTTGAGCCAATAATAAACTTCCCTAAACCAAAAACAGTCGCTGAATTAAGACAATTTTTAGGGATGACAAATTTCTATCGACGTTGCATAAAAAATGCAGTGGCTGAACAAGGCAAATTATTTGATTTGATAAAAACAAATAAAAATGGTGACAAAACGCCTGTCATATGGACAGAAGAGGCCAACTTAGCATTTGACAATGTCAAAAATATGCTGGCTAACGCGACATTATTAGTTCACCCAGATGACAGTCTGCCATTATGCATAGCAACAGACGCGTCAGACTTTACAATTGGTGCAACATTGTACCAAATTGATAATGATCAAAACCAGCCTTTAGCATTCTTCTCGAGGAAACTATCAAAGGCTGAGAAAAATTATAGTACGTACGACAGGGAGCTATTGGCGAAAAATACTGCAATCAGCCACTTTAGGCATAATGTAGAAGGTAGAACTTTTACTGTGTACGTAGATCACCTACCTATCACACATGCATTCCTGCAGAGAGCAGAACATGCATCGCCAAGGCAAATAAGACACTTAGAATTCATAGGCCAATTTACAACAGACATCAGGTATATAAAAGGGGAATTAAACACACCCGCTGATGCTCTGAGCCAAATAGAATCTGTCTCAGTGCCATCTCAGTTGCCCTATGCTGAAATAGCCATTGAAAAGCTAGGGGATGTAGAATTATTAAAATTGATATCTTCAGACAAATCAAGTCTACAACTGAGACAAAAAAAACTCCCTGGCACAAAAATCATGTTAACATGTGATGTGTCCCAAGGTCAAGAATGACCATATATATTCCACAAAAATATAGGAAAATGGCGTTCGACAGTGTTCATAACTTATCGCACACTGGACCTAGGAGTACGACTAAATTAGTGACCTCGAGATTTATATGGCCCAATATAAAAAAAGATTGCAACAACTGGGCCCGTGCTTGTCTAAATTGCCAGAAATCTAAAATTGGCAGACACATGAAATCGAAACTTGGGAAATTTAGACATACTGACAGATTCAAACACATTCACGTAGACTTAGTTGGTCCATTACCACCTTCTCGTGGCTATAAGTATCTGCTGACCATTATAGACCAAGCTACTCGCTGGCCCGAAGCAATTCCACTTACGGAAATGTCAGCCCCAACAGTGGCTGCAGAAATATATTCAACGTGGATTGCGAGATACGGTGTGCCTTAAAGCGTAACTACAGACCAAGGTCGACAATTTGAAAGCCAAATATTCAACGAGCTAGTAAAGACCTTGGGTGCTAAACACTGGTCCACCACCACTTACCACTCACAATCTAACGGGAAAGTGGAAAGGTGGCATAGGGCTCTAAAAGCCTCAATTATGGCACACGACACCAAAAGATGAATTGATAGGCTACCAACCATCTTATTAGGCCTCCAATCAGCCTTGCAAACAGATACTGGACACTCAGCTTCTCAATTAGCACTCGGTGAGGAATTGCGCTTACCAGGGGACTTTTTCTATGAAACCAAAGAAATTAACCCCGAAACATTAGTACAAAACATAAAAGACGACGCAAGTCAATTTTTAAAACAAGGTGCAACTCATGCCAAACCTAAAACCTATGTCTCGAGACACTTAGCGACAACTACGCACGTGTTCTTACAAGAAGAAGGGATGAAAAAGGCTTTGCAGAAATCCTATACCGGTCCCTATAAAGTAGTGGGTAGAACAGAAAAAATGTTCACCCTACTCATAGCCGATAAAGAGAAAAAAGTCTCAATAGATCGTGTAAAACGTGCATTCTTAATAGCAGATGCTAAAGTCAATGTCATAAAAAATTGCAAGGAAAAACACATGGATACTGACATAAACATAGTCAAAGATCCACAAGAAATTGTCGAACAAAATACCGACACTCAAAAGCTACTAACACAGCCAGAAATAGTGCAAGAAATGCATAGCGATGTACTCAAACCAAATTTGGAAAAAACGGCTGCAAAAACCAAATCTAAAAAAGTTGTCAAATTTGATGACAACGTACGAAAATATTACTACTATCCAAAAGCTCCTATAAAGCCTAATAAAAGAGGCAGGCCTAAAGGTAGTTATAAAAAACAAAATCAAATTCCAAGTCGTAGATCAGAAAGGTTAGCTCAACACCAAAATAGCTAAACCAAAACATGATCACAAATACAAAATTCACTCATACAAAAACCACCAAATTCCCAAACCATAGAAAAATAAATGGTTATAAAAAAGCAAAATAAATTTATTCACCATCAACCCCTGCATCAAAACATAGCAGAAGGTTAAACAAAAATTAAAACATCAAAAAATGGTCATAAAAATCAAAAATAAATCTTCCGCTTCCAGGATTCGAACCTAGACGCAGAGAAGAAAAATGCGAAAATAAATCAGCTCGAAAATAAAACAACTATCATGAAATTCAAAATAAATTCACGTGCGTTTTTATAAAAACAGAAATCAGCTGACGAACAATGAGAAACGGTGCAACTGCAATGACACATATACTTATCGCAGAACATACCACAACGTACGTTGCGATAAGGATATCGCACCACCATTCCTTATCGCATTGACCTATATAAAAGAATAAAAGTTCATTCACTCGAATACATTGACCCACATAAAAGCACGTGGTAATTTAAATCAACGAATTTTGCTCATAGAAACTTCTACGTGGGAATTTCTTAATGGTGGGAAAATACTAAATCTATTATACTGAGATGAATTATGATAAACTCGATGACAAATTTGTACCAAATGAAACAGCCAAGAGCGACACACAAATCATTCGTTTGTCGAATACGCTCCGAGCATCATCGCATTCTGAATTTCATGTAATTTGTTCAATTCGAACGCCTATTTTTCTGTGCCAAAATCGCTTTTGAAAATTTTCTTATTTTCCAATTGTCATAACTGACACCTTGCATCTTACCGAAAAATGTCTTCCAATTCTGAACCTTTGCTCGACTATGAGGAAGCCCTCCTTGCAGAAGAGCAGGAACAGAGTAATTGGGAGTATGACATCATGCTTTCCCAACTTTCTTCTTCAGCAAGCAATCTCGCTTTGAGTTCCACTCCAAGGCCTGAGGTCAGTTCAGTCTTAGCTGAAATGACCCAACCTCTTCCTCGTCACCTTCCTATTGGCAAGACCTCGGATGCTTCACGATCCATGATTACCCCCATGGACGTGGACCCATCTAGGAGCATTCAGCCTTCTCACTTCGAAATCACAGTCCATAGACGGACACCCGTATACAGCCTTTCATCCAACAACGGAATTCCATTCCTAATACGAATTCCAGAAACTCCACTCAGGCGATTAGGCACAAAAACAAAAAGAGAGGAGCACGATCGCATGCTAACTATAACCAGCGGAGGATCCTCAATTACAATGCGGGAACTTTTACTGGCCATGCCTTAGGCCAGGCCCTCTGCGACATCCTCTTTGGAGGAGCTAGGTCTTACAGAAGACGTAATAGCACCGGACAATCTTCAGTCCAACGTCCCCCCAACTATTAGGGTATGATTGGACTTAGTCTTTTTGTACAAAAATACTTGGGGGGAGTGGCTGTGGGGACATTTACCTCTTTGCCTCCCTCAGGGCTCAGCCCTGCGTCGACAGACGGGTCGCAGACCAAAGTCCGCAACCCATACTAATTGTGCATTATATGTTAAACAAATTACATCGTCTGTATGCACTCATACAGACGATGCGTTTCCATATTTGCCGTTAGGCGGTAAACTGAGGCAAGTGAGTATGTAATATTTACATACTCACTGACAGTTTACTTGCTGCGGTCCTTATATGGTACCGCATCGCCTTTGGATGATTGCCCCAGTTAGGAAGTACGCTTTGTGTATGGTTAGGCACTTAAACCAGCTGGCTACTGGTACCGAGAAATAATTCGGTCGCCCCGCATGTAAACCACTGTCTCCCTCAAAGGTTCCATGAACCCCATGTAGGTAGCATCTACCTACAATGTCTTTCAGAATGAAATTATTTTTTAATAAAAACAAAACCAAAACTCTCTGAGGTCTGAGCAAAGGGCTCTAGACTTCCTCCAACTTCTAAAATGACCATCAAGGTGGCTTGATCCACAAGTTGTAGGTATTAACCTACTATACATATAAAATGTACAAGTGTAGAGTGTTGCAAATAATTTTTAACCCCTCCCTCTCAACCAAATAAGTTGGATCTGCCATTGATCTAATTATTAAACATGTAAAAATTAATATCTATTACTTAAGAATTCATAATTTTCAGGACTTTTTGCCGGTATAATTCATTCAGATATACGTGCTCTTGGTATTACACTTGGCTCATTAAATTCAGTTCTAATATTTTTCACAGGTATGCCCACAAAAATTGAGCCCATTATCGTGACACGTTTGAAATCATCAAAACAAATGTTTTGTTTTCTTATGGTTTATTTTATAGGAATTGCAAGACCTATGGAAGAACAACACTTTATTTTGAAAACCATTGGAACCTTTTTACCAATTACTTGGTCAATAAAAGGCTTGCAAGCAATTCGTTTCAAAGATAAACACATTCTAGAATCGCCAGTGCTGGAAGCATTTTTATATAATTTAACATCCATTATAGCATTATCTTTGATCATATTTTACTTGATAAAATATAAAAAAATAGGATGCGTCCAGTGTTTAGCTACTGTTGACGATCAACCTGTCACTTTTTCATTGTTATAAAATACTCTGTTTTTCAATTATGTTTTTTTTCTTCACTGTTTTTTCTCCTTAAATAATTTGTTTTGCTGCCTGTATCACCATGAATTTAAGAATAAGAAATCTGAAAACTTCGACCATCATAATAAAGAACTATTTGACTGTTTTAATTTCATCTGTAACCTTCTTGTTAACGCCATCAAAAGTTAGTTTTTGGTTAATGGACTACAGGATTTACGTATTCAGGTATCAATTTATTTATTTACTATCTGTTACCCATGATGTGGCCCACGTTTTTAATGTGTCGACATCTTAGCGCTCGGTATCTACGGTAGGGGCTAAATGAGAATTACAATCGTCAGATTCGTGTAACTGTAACTCTTACAATTATTGCAACTCTCATTAATGTGTGCTATATGGCATGTAGTTGTGTGGTTGTGTGCATGCGCAATGCGTTGCACTTGCACACAACCACACTATTTTATATTTACATACATTAATCCTTTATGAGTAAGCTCCAGCACAACTCCCGCCTTTTCTTTGTTCCTCTTCTCTCATTCTTTCCCTATTCCTCCCATTTACTCTCATTTACCCCCACTAATCATTTTCATTTTCTTCCTTATTTCTCTTCTTCAACCCTTTCACTAACCATTTCTTGCAGTCCTTCTATCTCTCTCCTCATTTCCCTTAAAAGGAAGATACAATTAAGATGAGGATCACAAAGTTGAAAGGATCATCTGGATTATGATATTACAGGATAGAAGTCCATTTTCTTTTGATACAAAGTTTAAACCTGCATTCCAGAAGTAACTGTGCTTCGTTTTCATCAATCAACTATCTCAGTTCGATACTATATAATTCCCTATCTTCAAAAAATTCCTGTGTATGCTTTATTTTTTTCAGAAAGAGCCCCTTTTATGGATGTATAGGATGGGAGTGGAGCCGTTTTATCATTGATTCAGGAGACCACCCCCATCGAATTCTCAAAGTCAAACCTTTGTTACATATTATTTCATTTTTGAATACCTTATTTGAGAAGGTTATAAGTACAATTAAATTTTGAAACTTTTATATACCCTTAATCTACAAAAGAGAGTGATACAGAAATATGAATGAAATGTTTTGGTCTCGTTAATATCATTAACAGTAATTTGTTTTAGGGGGTAAAAAATATCAAAACATTTTTAGAAGGATTGAAAGGGTCCAAAACTACAACTTTTCTTGCAGAGAGGCTGCAGACTTCTACGATAGCTTTAAACCTTTCTTGGGATAACAAAAATAAGTCTGCAAACCCTGATCAAATCCTGTTCGTTAATGATACAAATGGACAAACCATTATCTTATCATTTTATTAATATAGGTAAATATATTTATTTATTTATTGATTTATTCATTCTAAAGAATTTGACTCCATTCTCACAGTATATATCCATGCGTACCTATTCAATTTATTTAAAACTGAAGAGAGTCGAAAAAAGAGGATAAATTCCATTCCAGGTAAACTAAATTAGTCCAAAGAAAACCCGATATTCAAATGAAGAAAAGTAGACAATTAGACTTCCACTTCAATATCAACTTTAAATCAGTCAAAAATAGCATTGGCAGTCGCCATTTTGTTTTGTGAATTCAATGTCAAGCTGACAGCTGAAACCTTGATAACATACAAAATATTTACCTAACAACACGTCAATTGTCAAAATTACTACGTAAGTTTAGAACATTATCAATCAAGTCAATAACTTAGGTAGTGATATGTCAGAGAGTAGAGTTGACTGCTTTTATTAAAACTTTTTTTTTTTTTCATTTTAAATTTTACTTTTAACGTATATTTATTCTCTACGATAATCGGCGACGCAGTTGTCAGGCTATTTTCATAAATTCTTTATTATCATTTCATTCTCTGGATCATTTTATCCTCTATCCTGGAAATAATTTTTTTTTCCTTTTTTCTTTCCATTTCTTCTCTTCTCTCGATTCTCGACACTATTTTTACTTTATCTTAATGCACTGTATATATATGTACACGATTTTGTTTTGCTTTTGTTAATTTTACATGCTAATGGATAGTGAAACTAGGGGAATATTTTTTTTCTCATTCTTGTTTTTACTTTGCTTTACATGATTGGTTAACTTGAACGAAGACGTATTTCTTTTTTGTTTCCCTACTACTTTCAATTGAAAAGTGGGAAATTACAGAGCCAGGCAGTTAGTTTATTTCATAACAAAACTTCCTACTCTCATCACTCTTGGTTTGGAGCTGCCCAGTACTAGGTTGTCTTCTCTCCTTAGGCCTATTCAAGCTTAATAATGGCTGTATATAAGTTTGAGTCCTCTAGGCAAGACAATATAGTACTGATTCAGTACGTTCTATTTAAAGAACCTTGAAAGGGTGATGACAATTTTAAAAGAATGAAGGATTAGTAGTTTTATTGAAATTTATTTGATGCAAAACCTTGATGACAACTTTATTTCCCTCAAGGATTAGACAGGGTTAGTAATTTTTAAAATCAAGAGAACTTTTACGGTGATGTAAAATTTTGGAAAGTCTTTATGACGCTAAAAAACATATTTAGGATTGACTATCAAATCCCTCACCAGCAGGGTGACACAAATTTGATTCTGATACATGAAAAACATGATGACAAGTTCTGATTTTTGTTGAGAATTGCGATAATTCGATGCTTCAAACTTCTAAATTCCGTTCATAGTTCTTCTGATAAAACTTTTTGTCATAAAATCATAAATAATTCAATAACAGATGACAACAATTATTTTGGAACCATTTTTGAGAATCCTTAACTGTTTTTGTAATTGTCTTCTCCGTGTAATATTTTATTTACATTTTTATTTCATTTGTTTTTAGAATTATTTCATGCATAATTTAATAGTCCGTTGGTATTTTATACAGAATATTTCCAGAATACATATTTCACATTACCGTAACTACATTGTATTTTATTTCATTTTTGCTTCAAAATCTGCTTATGGTCCTGCTTTCAGATTCCTTTAACGATAATAAATTTTAAAAATTTTGGAAAAATTGCTTTCTACGCAATGAAAGATTGATCGTATTCTGATGAAGATATCATATACTTATTTCAACTTTAAAATTAACTGAAAGAATCAATAATAAGAGATTATGCCTTATGCCTTCTTCGATTGTGAAATAAAATGAGTTCCGTAGTTGTTCATTTCATACATTTCAAGTTCTTGGTTTTCACGATCAGAGTATTAATTTCGGAAATTAAATGTCCAAAAATTATGTTCTACTTTACATAATATGGACTCATAATTCCGCGCAGACTTTGTCTTTGGACGGTGGGTTGTTTCGGACACCACAGTAACAAGTACCAACTGACAGTAAATTTGCTAGAACCAAAGTGTGCATGGTAGGAACTCGCATACTTATAATGTGTGTGATGCTGGTATTTAGAAATTTTGTCTAATCACTGAGAAATCAACGCCCGCAATTAATTGATTATTTGTATGTAGGTGAGTACGTTATATTTTTTTTAATTTTAATTAATATTATAATGTGGTGCATGCTGGCTTGCTCCAATAGCGGCTGGTAGCTATAAGTGATGTACTCGTTGTAGGTACTTTATGCAACAAAAAACATTTAAAACAGCAGTTCGCATTTCCTTCATACCCTCGTAGTTTACATCACAACATGACGAGAGTAAGTACCAAAAAATTTAAAGTTGAACCTTCTTAATCGCTTCTTTTTTTCTTTTTTTTTGTTATCCAACACCAGCTCAAAGTAGAGTTAACATCAATCCAAATTAAGTTTACGAAATGATCCATTGACACTGTATTCAAAAACGTCGCTATTAAACTCGTAATTTTTTGGAATCTTGGTCAAATCTGCCTTTATATCATTAGCCTCAAGGATAGAACGCGATTCTTTTGCAAACTCAATGAATTCGGCTGAAACATTTTAAAATAATTATTAGTATTTCCAGAAGTAAATCCTACATGCAGCCCTAGAGAGGAAGGTGGAGGTCTACTTTTTTTGATTAAAGTTTTTTGGCCCACTAAGATGGTTCGACCAAAGTCTGCCTATGACTGCAATGCAGATTTCTCAACTATCATCAAAAGTAGGTAGGCTTATATAGTCCTCCGACCAAAAATTTTGTAACCTCATACCAACAAGTTTTTTACTAGTATTCTAAATGACGATGTAGGTTTTCAGTTGCACTCACAGGCAATTGTAATTTTATTATGATGTCATATTAATGGACAGAATGTAACACCTTCATCAAGTTTTCGGTGAAAAACTGAGGATGTTTTGAGATTTCGATACAACCGCCAAGAAGCATTTAGAAATGGTATTAACATATTACATATCTTGAAATTCTAAGGGGCTAGGGTGGGAAAAATATGTAGATATTTTTTTTTTTATATACAAGTGCGGATGTAACTCGACGAGATAAACAAATAAGCGCTGCCACAAATTTTTCGATTCTTAAAACTGAAGGGGAGCTGTTGGGCTCATTATTCGTAAAGATGCTTTCAGAATTCAGAAATTTTTTCTTTTTACAAACTTTTAAGCCCTCCAAATTTAGAAAATTGGCAATTTTTATAATTTTTATAGCAAGACAGTTTTTGTTCAACTTCTCAGGTTACATCCATAAAATTACCATACGTATAAAAAATTTTAGCCGCACATTTTGCCAACCATGATAGTTACGCAGCATATTAATATGACCCATAGGATGCTTCTCGTAGGTACCTGGTTATATCGAAATCTCATTATGTACCTTTAACCTCTCACCCGACACCACAACACAACAAATTTCTGACCTACAAAGGATATACCTGTAGAAACTTTTACCTGATGGCTGCTGAAATTTGTCGGCAAAACTGATGAATATCAATGGATTCACGTACCTCTCAGTTCTGCTATTGATTTTTCGTCGCCTCCAAAACACGAAGGTAATACATTTTTGGGCAAAACTTCGGAGAAGTCCATTGTTTTCGTCTTCCCCAAAATAATCTGTGCAACAAAATCAATAGGTAGGTACACAAAGAAAAGCTGAATAACGACGATCTAAAATGTACTTTGAAAATAGATTTGGTTATAGGTTTTGAACTCGTCATCGTACGATGTTCCAACGTACTCTTTCCCTGTACTTTTCATCCTTTAAAAAATTGAGTGAAAAATCGATGAGCCAATGCAATTTCTCGTTCAAATTCATAATATATACTCGGTGAAAACGAATAGGCATGGACCTCTAAGGGTAGAAAAACAAAAGAAGAAAATTAGCGCATACGTAGGTACCAGCGGTACCATTGTACGTCGTATCCATTGAAAATTTCAAAACTGGAAAATTTTAATTAAAAAAAAAAAATAAAAAAAATTTAATACGGCAAACTGTAGCAGCGGCGAATTGATCCATTGCGCTCCAAATGCTGCCATATCGACAGATAAATGTTTAAGGTCCGATATAATGACGATTCCTTTGTGAAAATCTTCTTTTATGCCTAAAATGCTAATTATAGCCGCCGCTCTTGAAAGTGTTTGGACGCTCGGCACGTTCTGCGAAGTGAGCCGAGGAATTTTGAAAACTAAAACACGATATCCTTCTGGAGTCAATTTCGGTAATGGTAATGCCAGAAATCTGCGGTGACGTACGTATTTTAGGGCAGATTAATAAATACCTAGGCTAGCTGCGAACGTTTGCAGCCGTTAAATTTAACCGAATATTTATATGTCATAGCAGCTATTTGATAGCATTTTAAAAAATTACCCTTCTTTCATTAGTATTTCGAATTCGTTCAGCGCAGAAGAAAGATCTGAGAAAATATCTGGAAATCGGGCGGGCCACATGTACGTCATCTCCACGACTCTCTTCACTTTTTCAAGACTGTTTTTGGATCGTACAATCAGACTTTTCAAGCACTCGTCGTCTGCACAAAGAAGATCGACAGTAATGTTTTTTCCTTCGAAATTTTCTTGACCATTTATTCGGCAATAATTTGGGGTACATTTCTTGCGATTTACCAAGTCGATATTTTCAGAAAACAGTCGAAGAAAGTCTGAATTCCCACATTTATCACACGAAAAAATAAAAAAATAAAAAAACAAATTCGAGAATTCTTCGTGATTTTATTACTCTAATTTTATCTAGCTTTTCTCCGTTAGGTTATTGACCAGCCTGAAAAAATAGTAACACTCATAATATTCAAAGTTTTATTGAACAGACATTAAATGTAAACCAAATCCTTGCGCAGCATGCTCTACAACAAAAACAGGTTTTCCAAAAAGAAGTCTCGAAAAATTTTCAAAATTCTATAATATGGCAGCGAGCCTTGCGTTAGAAAAGAGTTCATTTTTTTTTTTTTTTTAAAAACCTGCTAAAAATGTATTTTAGACAGGAAACTCGGTGGATTCTGAATTCCGAATTTCGGTATCTTAGATTTTGAACAGCCGCGAAGACAGAAGGGAAAATTGGATAGAACTCCTGGGGGAGGTGAAGGGTTAAGGATACTCGAGATTTTAACATTACCGTGTGAGATAAGCATAAAATATGCGGTATTAATGTGTTGCCCAGTATATCTACATTTTAGGAGGGAAGGGTAGGCAAAATGTACAGCAAAAATGTACAATGTTTAGCTAATGTTAATAGTAAGATTTTATAGGAAGTGAAGCCCGAAGACAAGTACATGCATGTTATGTGGACGCATATACTTGGCTGGAGTCTTGTTATTGAGTTGTGAAGTAAAGAGCCGCCATTTTGAATTTTTAATGTTCGAGAACTATTCGAAAACGTGAGGTATTGATGATAACGAAAAAATTCAAAATGGTGGTTCATTATCATCCTCACGATATGAGCCCACCTGGGTATAAAGAGCCTAATTTTACGTAATTTCCATTTTCGATTTTATAACATCGATTTTAATATACCTACTGATTTCCCACTCCCTCAATTTTACAGTCGTACGTAGGTGACAGCACAGATGTTTACACATAAAAAAATTACAAAACGCAAATAACAGGTTATGTCCCATATTTTCTTTCAACAGGCTGCGGTCGATTAGAAACTTCAATTTATGGATCGAAACGTAATGTGAAGATAAATTAATACAATTACACGCGCTCTTAATTAACTTAATCTAAGTATGTTTATTTAGCTAGCAAACCAGTTTCGTCGCACATTGCAAAACTTCTACATTTTTTCCATTACACACTATTTATGTCATAACGGTGCGCAATTGATGCGTGTACACTTTATAACACAATCACACTATGATGGCTCTATGTCATGTAGTATGCTTAAAAATTTTCTCTTATTTTTTAATCGTTGTTTTTTAACCACATTTTTTGGAATAACATAATTTCGAAAAATAGAGGGGACCCGATGAGCGAAAAGTTCCGGACTAAAATCAGACTTCTTGTTTTAGCGCGCATACTATTTTATGGACATTTTATAATCTGAGAAACCTTAATGTCGAACGGACACCCAGTTTATTTACCATTTCGTGTTTATTTAAGGGGAAGGCTATTTTAATTTGAAATTGCCCATATTAAAGTACGTATTTCTCAAGAACCACAAGAGATGCAGAGCTGAAATTTTAGTCGACTTTTACCCAACATTAGCTCGGACTTTAACGCGTGGGTTTTGGATTCAAATTATTGGGGCCTGATTTGTAATATTTTTATCAAATGTATGTTTTCTACCCGTTTTTCAACACCAAAAATCGTCAATCTTACCTAAGAAAGATTATTTCAAAAAATTCTCTCGGCTGCTTTCCCTTTATGCAATAAATTTTACAAAAATCATCAAAATCCGTTCAGTCAATCTTAAGAAAAATGTACTTTTGGATGAAAATAAATTTTTTGGGGGAAAATTGAATTTGTAAATTGACATAATACCTATAAATAGTAGGTATGTGTGTTGTGGTAACACCCAGGGAATAGTAAAACCAGTTGCGGCGTGTTGTTAGCCACGGATCGTTGGAAGCCACCGCGGGTTTAAATTTAAAGGTCGGTAGTTCAAATCTCAGTGGCAAAAGTAATTTTTAAAACTTTTTTTTTTTTATCAGTTGATACTTTGGAATTTTAACAACATTTTTCATGAAATTTTTGAAATAAAAACTAAATGAAAAGTATAATGAATTATATATGGTTGGAAAGAGGAAACTTGGTAAATTCTGAAAAGAAAGAAAGTCGAATTTATTTTTTTTTTTTTAATTTTTGATTTCTAATTCCCTCTAAAAAATTAGCACATCATTTCTGAAATAATAAAATCACTCAAAAATAGAAATAATTTTATTCAGATAAAATAACATACAATTGGCTGGCATGCAAAAAATTTTTCGCAGACAATTTTCGGTAATTATTTAAAAATTTTTCCAAACCCCAACACCAGTTTTAGATTTACGACGGAGCACCATTATATCTTTCAATTAAGAATCAAATTTTCACATCAACAACAGAGGGTGAAGCGATGTAAAGAATTTCGGAGGAATTCAAACTTCTTCCGTCGACGTGATGGGGTATTAAAATCCAAAACGGGATACAGATGTTTAGGCACTCAAAGTTTGCTCTATATATACGGAATTTGATTCGTTGGTTGAAGTCACATTTGAACATTATGTGATTGAAACAAAAACAAAAGTTCAAAATTTTCAAAACACATTTAATGTGGGTACGTGTCTTCTTTTTTTTTTTTTGCAAAAATGATATGCAAAAATATAATGCAAAATATCATCTCATATTCCAGCAACAGAAAATAAGAGCATACAGTTTTGTACAGAGAGTTACATTGAAACACAAGTTTCTCAATTTCGATCACTACAAATATCACTATTTTGTCCATCTAAGCAGACATTGTAATTTCAAAATTTTCGAGCACTTTGACAAAAATAGCCGTAGTATATGGCAGTGTACAAGAACACATTAAACAAGACTTGCACCATAGTTTACAGGATTATTTGCCACAAAGTTATGTAAAAGTGTAGAAAAATTGTAAGAATTGTGAGAACTGTGTGGAAAATCGAGAGATTTTGGGTTTTCACAAAATTTTATGTGGGTTAATTTTGGAATTGGAAAAGTTTAGTTCCCAGAGAACTACATTATTAGTTGTTTCAAATTGAGATTTGCAACTATTGGTCATTAAATTTTCTCAGGCCTGTCAGAAATTGGATGAATTTATGGTCTTTAAAGATTTTTAAGTGTATTGCTCGTTGAACTAATGCTAATATATTCTGATAAAAATTTTAATCAGACAGTATTTCTTTGTACTTTTTTGTGTATAGGGTAATTTAGTTTTGGAATTTTCCAAATATTTCCTTACCAATTTAATTTTGAAAGGCACAGACGGTTTATATTTTCGAGCTTGTGGGGCTTTTTCTCATGATTGTCGATGTATATTTTGGTAAGTATTTATTAGGAGATGTGTTTTTCATTTCATTATTTGTAAGTAGCCTATCAAAAACTAGATAGGCGTACTTATTTTTCCTTGTTTTTATTTATGTAAAATGTCCACATATACAAGGTGGGCTATAAATTTATTATTTCGAAAAAATTTAATTTGAAAAGTTTTGATTTCTACAATCATGGTACGCCATATTGTTTAACACTAATTGGCTCCGATAATTTGAGCTAAAATTTGACTAAGGTTATTCGCCATACAGTAAAAGATCGAAGAATGACGAAAACTCACCTCTTATCTTTGGTAAATGTGGTTGTTTTTCCTGCCACGAGTATATTATCTCAATATCCTTATTAAGTGATTCTTCAGTAATGCCTAGCTCCGCTAAAATATCCCGACGTTGTTCTTTCGAGCACGACTCTAAATATTTTCGAGCCATGGCAACAATGAAACTGATATCTTTTTAAAAATCAAGTAGGTACCTTGAAGTAAATGAAATGTTCGCTCACACTACACTTCGTAATAAAAAACAAAAATAAGAAGCAAAGAAAAATGTACAAACTAAATTTTCTGGCGAATTGTTTGTAATGTTTGTAAGAATGAATATTCATGACGCATCATCTCGCATTATAATTCATCGTAACATTTGAAAAGCAGGTAATAATTACCACTAGTCCAGGCAAATTAGCTTTAAAAATGCCTTAAAACAGAAATAATTGGAAGAAAGCTGAACTTTAGTATATGTCAGCCACACCATCCTTAACGACCATCTAAAATTCTCAATGCGAATGACTTCGGCTTCCCCCAGGGGGTTGAAATGGTGGTTTAAATCCGTTTTTCATGTTTATGTCACTTAATTTTCATTTGTGAGAAAACTCGTTTCAACAAAATTAAAAGAAGACTGAAGAATCTGTAAAAAAATATTCCACCTTTTTTTTTTCAGGCATATAGTTTTTGCATAAATTACCATTGAAAATTCCTATTTTTCTGTTAATACCACCCGGTGTAATGCGTATATAATAAATGCAGTATATGAGTTTGGTTCGCCAATAATTCTATACACAGTGTATAAACCGACATGTGAAGTAAAACTCTCCCCCTCACCGCATTTCAGCATCACTTCCCCAACTAATTTTTCATTATATTTTGTATGGGATATAGACTGTATTAGTCTCGTGGGAATGATGAAAATTATTCGTTTCATGAGAAAAGAAAACGATCGGTACCATTTTACCATTTTGACCTTTTTTTTTTCAATGTACATATATATATATACTGTATGTATGTATGTATCGCCCAAAATTTTATATTCACGGTTTTGAGAAAACTACCGGATAGATAGAGTTGAAATTTCTATAAGAGATAGTTCTCATATTAGAACAAGTCTAAAAGAAGTTTGGTGCCTATCGATTAATTAGTTTCTGAGAAAACTGGAAAACAATAAATTCCGGGAAAAATAGTTTTTCCGGGATTCTGAAAAAATTACAAAAGTGATCGGCCTGAAATTTTTACGATAGATTTTCCTTACATTAGTGCAAGTCTGACCGAGAAAACTGGAGAAGAAAAATTACTTAAAAAATTTTGAGTTTCCGGTTTTGAGAAAACTACGAAAGAAATAGGACTAAATTTTTCACGAAAGGTATTCTTCATATGGGACTAGATGTGAAGCTGAAGCCCTTCGCATTGGGACTTTTAAGAGGTTGTTATGGACTGTGAACCCAACATACGTTTACCAAAATTCAGCTTTCTTCCAGTTATTTCATTTTTAAATCCTAATTTCTCTGTATTCTACGATTAAGGAAAATTTGATTTTAAAAAATGTTGAATTTTTTATAGATTAATTTATTTTTTTCATTTCATGTTTAATCTAGCTACTCAGTTTACTCATGCAATGGACTGAAAAAAAAACTAAAAAACAGAAAACATATACAAAGTTGTACGTATAATTTCTGTTGAGAAACTTGTTAATGATTTTAATTTCAATAGCAAGGCGGTAGATAGCACCGTCTTATGTGGAACTGAATTTTCTCTGCCATCTCTTCTGCCCTCCACCCAAAAACTCGAAAGTATTCTTATATTGTTTTACGAAAAGAAAAGAAAAGAAAAGCAAAACCGCTTTTAAAAGTAGGTGTGTAAAAATTAATTCCCAAATATGCTCACTAGAGTTTGAATTAAAAAAATACATTTATTTGCAGTATCAAACTTCGACATCTCACTCAGTTGTTCTCATCACCACCTAATAGATTCATATTTTACAAAAAAAAATTTCAATTATTTCACACACTATTCCAACCATTCTTAGCATTTTGAACTTTAAACATTATAATATTGTGTTACTCGTATTTATTTTTATTTATTTACAAAATATCTAGTTACTGGAATAATTAAGAGTCACCAATCCACAGTTCAAAATTATTTTGAAGTTCACTTTCAAGTAGCACTGCCTTTTATATAGAGTATAGTATAGACTTAGACTTTATGACGTACCTATGAACTATTGCTCATTTTAACTTTTAGACTCCCTCTACAGTTACGTATAAAAGCACAATCAAATACTTAATAGATTTAAAAATGAATCAACATAATATCTTCAGAAGGTATGTCAAATAGAATATGAGAGCTGGTGTATAAATTATAAAAATAAAATACTCCAACCCCCTAACTTGTGCTCCTACTAGGGAGGGTTCAAATTTGTTGCTAATTTTAGTTTTTAATTTTTTTCAATTTTTCTCTATAACTAGGCGATATAGATACCTACAACGAAATTACATCTATAGTAAAAAAATTCAACTTAAATGAAATTTGAAACCAAAAAGTTTCCATTTGTTGTTCTTGAACGACTTCAACAAAAGGAGAAGGTTATCGATTATTCTAACCGTATTATATGTTCTTTTTATGAAAGTTTTCGAAGAAAATCTATATATTAAAACCGATTTGGTATGAAAACCCAGTGTCGGGAGTAGGTTCCGTTTTCGTTTCATGACCCCAGAAAACTTTTGGCACTATTAGCTGAAATTCATAATTATCAGGTATATACTGGATAAATTATATATATATATATATATTTGTATTTAATACGATACAGGTTGTAATTCCTATTTGATAGTCATTAAATCTGGTACATTTACTTGCATCCAGACAAGGAGAAAACCCAATTGTTTTTGATCCAGAATCCAGATTGTAAGTTCAGTACATCCTAGCTTAATTTTTGAGGCTTAAATCTAAAATGCATAATTTTTAAGTAATAGTCACGAAATTTGGTACAGACATTGGATATATTAAGTATATTCTCTCATTTTTAAAAGTTTGGTTTCGATCTGCTCAACAGTTTGTGTGCAGAAATGATCTGAAAAAATCTTTAACTATACTGTTAGGAAGAGAAAGGAATTCCAGATAAAACAGAAAAGCTGTAGGTGAAAATCAGGCTTGGTATTATTTTATTTACTCTGAATCATTATATAATATCTTAGGTATGTATTTTATAACTTCACAATACAATTCATTATAAATTTCCTTGACACTTCATTAAACATAATTTTTACCCTTAGTATTATGCCAATGATTGGATATTTTAATTTTTTAAGTGTAGTAGGCACCCATTTATTTTTTCATTTATTTATACTTAATTTTGATCTTTTTTCCTTTTTATATGTTTTTGTAACTACAACTGAAGCTGAAATACACGGTGGTTATTAAAGTAGGGTATTTTTTTTTTTTAAATCGTACCTAATGATCAATATTATTTTCTTAATATTATAGAAATCTAGAAATGAACCTAAATTTCAAGACTAAAGATATTCAAATAAATTATTGCTTCAAGATTTCTCACCAATATGGGTGGGGTTTCAAAGTATACAAGACCTGAAGCGCCACTCTGTGAAACTTTGGCTTGTGCCACCCCCGAATTTCTGGTAACATTGCAAAATTTGTTGTTTCGAAGGAGAGAACAAACATTTTTTTTGTGTCTGTGTACGTAGTGGCGCATGGGCATCGAGGGAATAATTGGCGAAATAGTACGGGGATATAATTAGTGAAATAATATCAGGGAAATAATTAAAGGCTTGTTTATTATAGTGATACGTTGTATTTCATTTCAGTAAGTACTTACATAGTGTCATCAATAATTGAAATAAACCATCAAAGAAATCATGCGAAGACTGTGAATAAATATAAGTACTTAATAGAATGTCTAGGGCTACAGTTTTTTTTTTTTTTTTTTAATTTTTGAACCTTATTAGATAGCGGCTAATGTAGGTAGGTATTATTGGGTAGAAACTAGAAGGCAAAGCCCTATTCCACCGCTTTTTGGCAAATCCTGCTCCTCCAAAACTAACCTACCGATTTCAATAAAATTTTGCGTACATATTCTAAATTATTTCCAGAGTGCAACGCCGCAAATTTTTTGATGATAAATTTTCTTAATCAAAAATTATGAAAGTTTTAAAATAAATCTACAAACAAAAATGTATACATTCTATATTCCTTTTTCTATTGAATGCGATACAGGTGGTAATTAATATCCAATAGTAACAAAATTTGGTACATATGTTAGGAGCAGAATGCGAAAACGGCCATTGAGCGAAAAAAATGACCAGAACGCGTTTTGGGAAGCTATTAATGCCACGTCGCGTTGTGGTCGATTTATGACAAACACAACGCGTTGTGGATATGATTGTCTTTTAAATTGACCACAACGCCTTGTGGTACAGGGAAGAACCACGACGCGTATGAGACATAGTTTGTCCTGTAAAAATAAGTTACATGAGATATTGCATTGACAAAAGATGCAAATGCAAGAGACAAGGCGTGTCTTACAATTCAAAGTGCCATAATAATTCGGCGTGTAAAAATAAGTAGCCCTTGTACTGACAAAAAATTATAATTTTAGACATTATTTTTAAATTTTTGTATTTTGTATTTTACCAACTTGCATTACATCGGCCCCTGTATTAACAAAAATCATAATATTGAATATTAATTTAAAATTTTTTCTTAATTTGTATTTTACCTGCCTGCATTACATCAATTTTATTCTCTCAAACGCATTCTGGCATTCTTCATGTCCACAACCCGTTGCTGCATTTTTTTCCTCCTCCCTCAACGCGTTATGGTATCTATCGTGTAAGAGAATGCGTTCTGATCCATTTCAGTTTCACATTACGCGTTACGGTTGTTTTTGAAGTCTAAAAAGGAACAAAACGCGTTCTGATTGTTTTTTTCGCTCAATGGCCGTTTTTGCGTTCTGCTCCTAACACATACATTCTAATCAGTGCAAGGAAAAACTTCATTGTTTTTTGTGAGAATCGATCTTACCGTATGTCCAGTAGAGGCGATCATGTTGCATTTTTGACAATTTAATGACTCTAAAATGAGTAATTTTCAAAAAAATTTCTCGATATTTGAAACAAACATTGATTCAAAACTGTTCTAACATGCTTTCAAATTTGGTAGCGATTGGTTGTAAAGTTCATTCCTTGGGACTGTTAAAGGGGTTAATTTTTGATTTTAACTCAATCTAGGTAGCAAATCTTGTCCAATAATTACAAAATTTAGTACGAAAATTACCTCTAATATAAGGATCAGACCTATAAATTTCGGACCATATTGCTCAACTTCTTCCCACGTTATTAGTAATTTAGTGTTATTTCTTCGAGTTTTTTCTTTCTGATAATAGCACTGAAAAATCTATTTGTTAAGCTTGATCAGGAAAACTCTCATTTTAGCCTACAAAAATGATATTACCCATAAAAAGAAAATTGTATGCCCATCTCCTGCCCAGCTGTTGCCCTGCCTGTATTAAAACACAAGGCAATGGATTCATAGCTTGACGCTTAACCAACTTCGGTACTACATGTTCTTTTAAGGATAGCATATTTTTTAGGATAGCATATTTTTTCACTCTTCATGTTTCCTCTATTCTACCCAGTTTGCTTATAAAAATTTGATTAAAATAACCTCATAAAAGAGAAAATTAGATAATGACACACAATTTGCCCACTTTAAACCAACATTTTTTTTTTAGACTGGAAAAGAAACAACTAGTGGAAGAGTGTACCTCTGACTAGAAAAATTTTCACAAAATTTTTGGCCTGCGTGAATACCTAGTTTTAGATAGTTTGTGCCAAATTACATTTCAAAAGCTCTATCTAAGAACAATAACTGATTTCGATAGTTTTAGTTTTAAACCTGTTCTTTTCGAAATTAGTTCTAAATTCTACTTAATCGTTTTTATGTCAGTGTCGAAACCGTACAGATCTAGAGAATAGTTTCTTGAAAAAAAACCCTATGATGATCTTTAATGAAAAACTTGTCTACGACAAACATCACAATTTTAATTCAGATTTATTACACTCCAACAGAAAACGATAAATTTTTACTTCGCCAACGAAGCAAGCTGATTTTGTTCTTGTAGAGTTTTCTTGAAAGTTTTCGCCTCTCTAAACGCAGTTCCTTCCATAATTAGTTCAGCCGTCTTTTTATTCTCCAAGATGGTAAAGTGATTACCATCGACAAAATGGACTTTTAATGGATTTTTGAAGTACTAAAACATAAAAAAAATAATACGAATTATTTTTATTTGCCAGGCAACCGGCTCAAACTGCACATTTTAGCTAACAGTATCTTCCTTTATAGGATATCACAGCCTACCTTGGATAGGCCATAATCGTCGGACATTTGTATGGACATTTCAGTCGGACGAATGAGTGTTGTGACAGTTTTCAGCGATGCTTCCTCAAATTCTTTTTGGTTCATAACACTTTTCACGCGTAAATATCCCGCAGTCATCAGTAATCGCTGGTAACGTTTACTGTATGGTACATCGGGAGGTGTTAACGATATAATTAAATCTAAACGCGAATTCCAATCTTTCAGCTTGAATAATTCTTCAGCAAGCTGCACATGAAAAACATGTTAATTAATGGAAAATTAAGGAATATTTTGGATACAACTGCAGTTAAGCGCACCCAGAAGAATTTTTTTTTAGGAGATAGAAGACTTCAGAGTGCATGTAGGAAAAGAAAACTATTTTTCGCACCACATGCTTAGAAAGTATATCATTTCCATAATGTTTTGGTTGTTCAATGTATAAGATTTCTAAACAAGTTCTAAGAAGTTAAAAAAAAAAAATTGACATTCATGCTGGAAGGGTGTTAATATGTTTGTTTATGCTTAATAATAGGTTTATTTCATTTGCCAAATAAAACAACTTCAGTGTGACACAAAGGGAAGCTATTCTGGTACTTTTGAATCGTTTCCACTCATCAATAATTGGTGCCCCATTCGACTATTTATAGTACTGGACCAGTAAAGCTCTGTAAGACTAACGTACTTTTTAACGTCAAGACATGCCACCATAAAAGTAGGCAACCCTAGCTTGTGAACCTTCTGCTTATTTTCGACGTTTTACTTGAGTTCACCAATTTAGAATACATCTGATAAAGACATATCTTAAATTCACAATGATAGCATTCATAAGCACAATAGCAAAATACGTCGAAAGGTACACTCTGGTTGTCTATTTAGCACCGTCATGTCTAACCAGAAATCATCTTTCTTTACTGGTCTAGTACTATAAACAGAGTGATGCAGGCCCATCTAAACAATTTTGAAAACCTGTCCCATCCTTTTGGTACCGAATTCAAATTTGTTTGGCCATATTTGGACACATTAATGATTGTAGGGATTAGTCAATATTCGTATGAGGATATAGGCTCCGCCTATCGACAACAGTTGTCACCTTCAGTGACAAATAATAGTGTATCGCACTTTAAACAAAATGTATGTTTGTTTGTACTTGCCTATCTTTGTAGATAGACAAGTTACAAATTTTGGTCCATGACAAAGCGAGAGATAAGAATCTCCACGATGTCACAAACCAGTACAGAGATACATTCTCCGTACTTTACCATTACCATGCTAACTGTAAAGTACGACATAATTGTCGTGGCTCCACCCACGAGTCCCCTGCGCACTAGCGATGCGCAGGGAACTGGCCACGACTGGAAGATACTGGGCTGAGGCGTCGCTGTTCAGTTGTTGTCTGAACACAGAGGCGAGAGCTAGGTGTGTGACGACGACTTATTTTATTGTCCTTGAGACGTTAAACGAATTATTGTAAACTCCTACCACTACATGGTAGCAAAGCAATAGCGTTTAACCTGGACCTCTGGAACTGTTAGATTTCATGTCTTCTTGAAATTATGTTTCGTATGGGAACTTTAAATCAGCAAAAAACTACGTTTTTTGGCCCAGCAAACGGTTCTACGAACTAAAAATATAATAGCTTCCACTCAGAAATATTTTGGATGAAATATGTCTGCCCTAATGGTTATGTCCTATGTAATTCGACTTATAATTTTGACTTTGTCTCGAAATAATATCGAATACATGGACTAATATTAGCCTAAAATTGGAATCACATTCTGAACAAAAAGCAGTAATATTGCTAGAAAAAACATTTTCGTATCAATAATACGCAAAATGGATGTCAGGTAGCAATTCCACTCGAAAACATTCATCGTATATAATACGCATAATGGCCGACAAAAAAAATAATCAACATTATTTTTCCGCCGCCCCCAGCGATGTATTTTGTCTTCGCTATTAAATAGCGCTCAAATATATTGCCGAACTTCAATCCTTTTGTTAAACAAAAGAATATTCGAGACATCGAAAACAATTTTTTATTGTATATCTTCTTTGGGTTCGTACGTTTCTAGGAAACGAGAAAAAAAGAGGCAAAAAATTGTCCGAATTTACGAAAAAGATGTAAAAAATTACGATCGACAGCGATGTTTCATCGGACAGGCTTCGACCTGCCGCTGATTCAATAGATACATCGTTTGACTTAACCATGCCTTACGCACACGAACGCAATTATCCTAGCGAAATACGCTAGTACACTCACACAAACAGAGTTTGATGCAGTGAGCTGCGGATGCAGCGACGGCTTACGCATGCGCATAGCGAATGGTTGAACAACACGTTCTGCATAGTATGCCTATGTAACAACCCCGAACGTTCATTCGCCTTTACGCATAAACAACAATGTTGCGCTAATTAATTAATCTCCAATTAATTTACGTGTGTTTGCCATCCCCCTTTTAATTGTTTTCCTCGTGCAGTGCGTAATTTTATCTGCTCGTGATTTTAATTATCATCGCGAATTCGAACGCTTTTTTAAATTTACGCAAATTCGTAATTCGTCGCAAATTCGTAATTATAGTGCCGCCATATTTCGCGACTTTGTCGTCAAAAAATTGTGCGCCATCTTTTTTTTCGAATTTTCGAAATTTGCGAGATTTATCATTCCCCCCGGGAGTGTAGTGGTGAAGAGTTTTCAAAGTTGATACCGCCACAAAGCCCAGTTATCATGGTAAGTACTTTGAAGATTTCTTGAATCATTAAACTTACAGTTTTTCAAAGTCCCAAGGTAGCGGCAATTTTAATTTTCGTAAGCTATTCTTACGCAAAAATGTAAATTTTGCAAATTCTTTATCATAACCTATAATAAATATAGTAATGTTATGATCCCTTTCCTAAAATTAATAATTTTAGTCATTATTTAATAATGTATCGGGACTCTAAGATCGCTTCACGGTCTTAGCCTAAGGTAATTTTAGATGTAATTTATTATTACGAGTGCATTTTTCGCGTTTCGATAATCACTTATCGCCGCCAAAATTTTTTTTGGAAATACCTGGAAACATGAGTGATTTGCGAAATATACTTGCGTATAATTCATGTACAAAAAACGTCTTTTTGTCTACGGGTCACGCCCGATTTTTCGTTTTTTCTAAACACTTAGAAAAAATTTAGACCTACATGAAAACGTAAATAATTTACGAAACTTCTATTTAACTTTTGATCATAAAAAACTTATGGAATATCAAAATTGTACCTAAAATACGCCAAAATTATCCTGTAATTTGAATTACGCTCCGATATTTTGTTTGTCATACGCAAAAACAATACGCGTAACCTTGACATTCATCGCAACGAAAATTTTCGTGTCGATGACATCGTTCGTAACTAGGTCACTAGTACAAATTTACGAACAATCCCCTAATAGGTTAGGGACTCGCAATAATTTTATTTCGACTCTTTTTCTTACAGAAAAATTACGTAATTAATTACGCACCAGTAATCGAATAAATCTACGATTTTTTCCTTACGTACCTCTGAACATAAATAAATTAAAATTTGTTTTTGTTTTCTATTATCATAATAGTATCTTTCTTCGTGTACTTGTTCACAGAGTGAAATGAATCAGGACACGAGCCCCCCGACCACCTCACGTGGTGCTGATGAGATCGACAGATTACTCGATCCGGATACATTGTTGAGGGAGGAGGAAAATAACAATCCTCCACCTCCACCTCAACCTCAACCACAACCGCAACCACAACTGATTCCGGATCCTCCCATGCCAACATGGGCAGAAGAGGTTGATGCAGATGAAAATCAGCGTCTGGTGGATGCCATCAATCCTCGTCGAACACCTGTTCGGTGGGTGGATGATAATGCGAACACTATCCCTCCACTCACACGCACGCAATGTGCGCCATCGACGTCGAGTACAACGACGGATAGTACGGAAGAACGGAACCAGTTTATCGTCACAATCGAAGATTGTGAGGAGTATATGTGTTACCTTGAGGATTTGCTCAATACACCTGTAGCTCCGGGCCTTAATTACGATCACATCCTGAACAAAGATTCAGCGATTTAGGCCACAATTAACGACCTTGAGTTCCTGCCCCGTGGCCTCGAAAAAGAAATTCTTCTCGACGCTCGTCGTTACAGAAGGAAACTGTTGGTGCTGCAGGGTCGTATCCAAACCAAGTTTGGCAACCCCAATCCTACACAAACCGTACAGCCAGTACGCCAAGAGGGTGACAAGGACGCCGCTAAACGTGATGAGGAACGTCGTAAGAAGGAGGAGCGCCTTGCCAAAGAGGCACTCATCGGTGAGCTTGTACCTCAGGTCAGGGATGCGTTGGAGCAAGTGGCCATTGATCGTAGATCATTGTCCACTTCTGAGCATCGCGTTCAGGAGCTGCGGTATAAGATATCGAACAAACTTCAGATGGATTTGGAGGAATTTATCAAAAAGTTCGTCACTGAGGGTGCCTCCCAACCCAAACAGTCTAGTTCGCAGGCAGGTGGCAGCGATGATACATCGTCTCGTCCGAAGAAACGGTACGGCATAGTCACATGTAATAATACTTCATTATTATCAAAACGTCCGTCACTCCCTACCCTTTCGTTAGGTGAGGTAAGAATTGAAGGAGAACCCAGTCCCAAAAGGACTTGTTTGGAACCACCTTTAATCCCCCCTCAAACCCTTTTGACATCTAACCCCTCATTAGAAATAATGCACGGGGAACCCAATCAAAATTTATTGACATTGCCTAACTCAGCCAATTTAAACAAATCGACTGAAGTACCGATGGATACCGATGTTATCATTGAAAACCCCAGTAGTCCTAATTACATTCCAAAATGTTGGGAACACGATTCGAATAATCAAATTGATATTGGATTTGCGAATTTAAAACCCCCCAAATTTTATTTGGAAAAATGGGACGGTGATATTCTAGGATATCCCGGCTTTATCAACGGTTTCAATAACTACGTTAATAAACGGAACGATATAGCTATACCCCAAAAAATAAATCTTCTCCATGGCGCTCTACCAAAATTTTTAGTCGAAAAAATCAGCCATTTTTCTCCAGATAACATAGGTTATGTACAGCGACTGAAATTTTTACACAGTCGATATGGAGACGAATCTAAGATTCGAGCTGAAATGTGGCTAAAGCTAACCGCATATTCCACGACAACTAACGACATCACGTCCATACTTGACGCGTTAGATACTTTGACTGTCATGGTTGACAGATATCGTTTGGTAGCCAACGTCATTGATGAGGAGCAGTTATTTAATATAATTGTGAAAAAATTCCCCCCTCGCTCGTACCAAAACACTTTAAAAGTGGCGAGCGTCATGTCAAACACATTTTCGAAGCTGTTAGATCTTTTATCAAACTAAGAGAATTATCGGAACCCATCTGTACTTCTGTACCTAACAAGGGCGATAAAACTAACAATCAATCGAATAGGAATCAATCCCATTCGAACCGAAATTTCTCACAACATAAAGGCAGGAAAAATTTCGCAATTCTTTCGCAAGAATCTGACCCAGTCCCTAGAGGAAAGAATAAATCCAATCCTCGTAGACAATACAAAAGGCGTCAAACCAAAACAGAAGAAGATGACTTACAGCCTAATTCTTCTGCCGTAGATCCTGATGGAAGTCAGTACATCCAGACGCCTTCCGGACAGCGCATACCAGTGACCATGGTACGATTGGCGGTGGTGCCCCCTACACCTTGCATTTTTTGCAAAGGGCAGCACCACTCACATCTCTGCCATGTGAAAAGCACGCTGGAGTCTCGACGGGCGCATTACTTTAAACATAAGCTATGCAACCGTTGCGGATTTTCTCATCCGGAAACCCCAGTGTGCCGCGTCATTCCGCCAGTCCACTGCAGGTGGTTCCAGTGCGCCAGCACTGAACATCACTCCAACTTTTGTCCGAAAGTGGAGTACCCAATCACCCCAGGCCGTGTGGATGCATGGATAGAGTACCTTCGGGAATGCAAGAAGTACTTGCCAAAAGGTAACTTTACTAGTAGAAATACTAATCTGGATGTAAACATTCTTGGATCTAATCCAAATAAACCTTTACAGACGATCCCAGCTACCGTCGTAGAGCCAACCGTTGAGATTCAACGCGACGAATCTAAGGATTTGAACGAAGTTCAGTCAGTTGCTGGGACTCCAGTATTAAGTGAGTGTTTTACATTTTTTAATACTAGAGATAAAGACGCTCAATTTTTGACATTTACCTCGTATGTCCTCGCTCCAAACGAACCAGACCCCGTAAAAATCAATGGTTTTTTCGATTGTGGCAGTAAGCATAGCTACATGTTCTATTCCTATGCCTACGAATATCTGAAAGATAATCTCTCAGATTATGCGGATATTATAAAATTTCGTGGCTTAGCTGGACAGATGTCCAAACAAATTAGAACACAAAAAGTTAAATTTCATTTAATTAAACATGATGGAACGAAAGTTCTCATGGAAGCTAATACTGTTCCCCACATAACTGATAATCTATCAGAATTTGATTTCGAGGAATTTAAAAAACGGTATCCAAGATACGAAAATATCGATTTCTCAGGTTTGGATCGAGGACTTTCTATACAATTACTTGTTGGAAACAATTACATGTGGTCTTTTATAAAGCACATAAAGCACTTGTCCCCACCCTGCAACTAATTGAGACTGACTTCGGAGCAATGTTAGGAGGATTCCTAGGATCTTCCACACAATGTGACGTATTCGATCCCACTTTCTTCACATCCCCAGAAAGCATCGAAAATTTTTGGAAATTAGATGTTCTCGGGATCGAAACTAACAATTTAGTTGAAGATGATGCTGAAGCGGAAGCTTTGCATTTGTTCTATAAAAATATAGAAAAGGTCAACAATCGATACTAAGAGAACTTTTCTTAGAGTACTTTCCTCCTTTTACGATCCCCTAGGCTGGTTTGCTCCAGCATTCGTTCCATCCAGAACGTTTATGAAAATCCTATGGTCCAGAGAACTGAAATGGGATGAACCTATACCAGATAATTTACAAGTCATAGCACAAGACATCCTTGATGACCATAAAATATGTACGTCTTATTGTTTGCATAGACAATTCTATGAAGGAACATACGACCCAACTGTTTGCCAACTTCACGTCTTTGCGGACGCTTCTCAAACAGCATATTCTATGACAATTTACATTCGATTCTATAACAAAAAATTAAACTGTTATGCAGTTAGATTTGTTATAGGAAAATCTCGCGTGACACCCATGCGCCCGATCACAATTCCTAAATTGGAGTTGATTGCCGCACTTATTGGTGCAAGAGGATTGCGTGCATTACGTAAACCACTCGGTTTACATAATGTACCCACTTTTCTTTGGTCTGATAGTAAATGTGTTCTCACATGGCTATTAGAAAGGAAAGTCCATCCTCAGTTTGTCAAAAATCGAATCGATGAAATCAAAAGTGTACCTTCTGTCAAATATCGACATGTACTATCATCGGAAAATCCTGCGGATGTAGGTAGTAGAGGTTCATCGGCAAAAGACCTTAGCCAATCTAGTTGGTGGACTGGTCCCATTTGGTTAAGCCAAGATGAAAAATCTTGGCCCCAAACCGATCTTCATATCATTGAAAGTCTTCCAGACACATCCGAAGAATTAGATACTCCCGTATTTTGTATTCTGAAAGATGCACTCAATGTCTCCTCTACCAATTCCGATTCTCTATTCATCGCCGATGAACATATTTTTGACAAACGCCACCCCGCTAAAATTCAACGAAAGTTGAAGTCCTCCAAAAGCCTGATCCCACATTTCCACATTGACTTACAAACTGATCAATGTGAAGTTATCTTGCCACAGCATGAAGTCCTTGCTACAAGATGGATCCCTGATGAACCAAGTTCATCTCAAGCCGTTGATTTGTCCACTAAACCTTCAAATCGGAAATGGGAAACACCTTTTGCAACATTCATTCATCCACCGATGAATACTCCGTTCAATATTAATATTGATAAATTCAACACTCTATCTAAAACAGTACGCACCTTCTTACAATGTTTAAGAGCCGTACGGCGATTTAGTAGACGTAGAATTAGACGGACTAGGTCAACTTCTCCTTATGCTGTTATGGATTGTACTTTCCATTTCGCACTTCTCTGCTTCATACAAGCGGACCAAAGAAAACACTTTGCCAAATTGTTTGAAGTGTTGGAGAAAGATAAACCCCCTCCGTACGTCTTGTACAAAAAATATCACATTCTCATAGATCTGTCTGGGATTTTGAGAACTGTCAATTATCTTCCAGATATTGAATATGCTAAAGATATGTTATCTCCTATCTTAATGCATCCCAAGTTACAGTTAACTAAGTTAATTTTGATGCATACGCATACCACCAACGTACACACAGGTACGAAATTCACGATTGCTGACTTTAGAAGACACTACTTTGTTCCAAAGTCTCTTAAAGTGTTACCCCCAATTCTAAAGAAATCATGCATCCTTTGCAAGAAAGTCGAAACCCGACCTTTCAAGCAACCTACATTTTCATCCTTACTGGATTTCCGCCTTGTACCGTTTGTACATCCTTTCACATATACAGGCGTGGATGTATTTGGCCCATTCATGGTATTTGATAAATACTTGCCAAAAAAGAAATCCCAGTTGGCCACGCCAACCACTCCACCTTATAAAAAATGGGTGTTGATTTTTACTTGTTTATCGACAAGAGCTGTCCATCTAATCTCAGTATCGAATCTATCTACTGAAGACATTTGGACAGGGTTTATAACCTTTTTCGCAGATAAAGGCACGCCGAAAGTTATCTTATCCGATAATGCGGCGCAATTTCACCTTCTCTCCTTGTACTTACCCGAGTACTGGACAGCGTTCTCTGAAGAACAGAAAATACAAACTAGCTTAGATGAAAAGGCCATCAAGTGGCACTTCATCCCGGCTAAAGCTCCATGGTATGGAGGAGTTTACGAAAGACTGATAGGTATTATAAAACAAGTATTTTATAAAACCCAAGGTCATAACTCTGTCTATAAGAACACCTTTAAGGCAAGTTTGAAAGATATTCAAACGATGATGAATAGAAGACCGTTATGCCCATCTCCGAAATGAGCTCGATCAGCTAACTCTCACGCCCGCACATTTCATGCGAGTGAACTTAGGTCACCTAAGCAATCCGATTGACCAATCGAACCGAGATCCTACTCCCACAGCAAAACAGTTGATAGACTCTTGGAAACTTGACCAAGACTATCTTCAGAAAATGTGGCTAGTATGGAAGAGGGAATATCTCCTCTATCTGAGAGATAGACCACCCCAGACCGCACGGTACCGTTTTTACCTAAGGTAAATGACATCGTTCACGTTTTGGACTATACATCCAAACCCGGTGTCTATAAACTTGCGAAAATCACTGATTTAGAGAAATCTCGTGATGGCCAGATCCGTCATGCTCACATAGAATTCTCCAGCAAGAAAACTTCCACAAGACCTATTAAGTTCTTGGCTCCTCTGGAGTTGGACAACAGAAATGTTGATAAGTAGATACTGTGTATCGACTACCACCGATACTTTGTATTGATTACCTCCGACTGAATCCCTGATACGACATGAGTAGACTATGACAGACCATTACTGACTTTGGGGTACGCCATAATTGGAAATTATGCTCCTAAAAACGGTATAACTACGATTTTTTGGCACCCACTATTACTGTCTAGTGCTTTGTAAAAGTCCACGGGTAATAGGTGTCAGAGCGCGCTTCCAGCATCTTTGATGTTTAACCGACTCGCTAATTCCTACTATTCCTTTGCAGAAACTGTGATCTTTGGCCATTAACTTCGTCCTTATCCTTATTTGTCTCAATGTCCGGTGGTTGTGACGACTTTCTTCGAAAGTAACGTCTTTTCTATGGTTCCTGTCGATCGTCAAACGTTACTTCGTAACGAACATAGTTTAGTCTTAGTTTAAGTTTGTTTTTATTTTTTTTGTCTTTTTGTCTTTCTTTTTGACGATCCTCTACCTACATGTATTGTGATTACTATTATTTTAAATAAAGTTGTTTTCATTTTTGTACATGCGTGTCTAATCTTTTCTAGATTTCAGGTGATTCAGCGGAGGTGGCCTCCGAAGGCCACCCAGGCACACCGCCCCCAGTGTCGTGGCTCCGCCCACGAGTCCCCTGCGCACTAGCGATGCGCAGGGAACTGGCCACGACTGGAAGATACTGGGCTGAGGCGTCGCTGTTCAGTTGTCTGAACACAGAGGCGAGAGCTAGGTGTGTGACGACGACTTATTTTATTGTCCTTGTGACGTTAAACGAATTATTGTAAACTCCTACCACTACAATAATTATCTACACAGTAGCCTATGTAATTAATACATAGGTATGTGCGTATATAAAACCAGAAAAACTTAGGCTAAATTGCCAGTGTTAGCCAAGGTCTTGGCTCCCTCTTACCTGCTTAGGTATTTAGCTATAAACATGCAAATTGTTCTGTTGAACATCTTCTGTTATTGGTTTACTTTCCACAACAAGGTATTCCACAACGATCATAAGAATTTTTTTTTTCAATTAATTGAATTAAATGTATGAATAAATATAACTGCGGCAATTCAAAAACCACATCGAACCGAATTTCTTAGTTTAAAATGAGATGAAAATTGTACCGATCCTTCGGAGTGGAGATAATTTGTCTCAAAAGCGGTGCTGTTTTTCATCTCGCATGCGTCTTTTATTATATTTAATATACTGTAGTAGTATATAGTCAAAGGGTGCACCACATTCATCTCGCAAGAGTGGAATGGCATCCCTTGGTGTCAACTTGGTATTGACACTCTATGGCAAATAAAATAAACCTAATGTTCATATTAACGCTCTAAAGCTTTAATTACACCTCTTCATAAAATTGTAAATAGTGTTAAAGTAAACTAGAAATATAAAGAAAAATTTTTGAATGCTTATTTTTTTGGAAAATTATTTGATGTAATGAAACAAATATTACACGCAACTCAATCATACTTAAAATGAGCTATTTGTGAAATTACAGCTCTCGCCTATGGCTCATGCGGAAATTTGCAACTCATTATTAATGGCTCACTTCACTCTTTTGTAGCATAATAATTATTATAGTATTTGTGACAACAACACATACATGTCAGCTATTACTCTCACCTCATTCAAAATTATAGTAAATCAAACTTCCTAGTTCTGGAATTATTTATATTCTTATTCTTCGTTTGTTTCCTTCCTCATTAAATTATTAAGTAGCGTTGAGCCTACTTCACGATCGAGGAGAATGAGAATGGGAAGCAGAACAAGAAAATTAAATCTCGATGGTTTAATGAAACGATTCACAATCCCAAGAATTGATTTGGGAAAGTTGACCAAGTTTCAGTGTTCTTGTTTTTTTTACAGCTTTTGTTCTTATTGATTTCAAAATAAGTACCTACGTTATAAGTGTGAATATGGTATTCTTGCGCTCACTGCTTGCGCATGCTACGCATGCACACTACCACAACACTAATTATGTATTGGAGAGGTTTTCTGTTGTTTACACTTCAAGTTGACCAAGTTCCAACTATATTGATCTCAATCAGGTCTCAATCTCGTTGATTGTGAAGTAGACTTTAAGTGTGTGAGTGTAATATTCTTGTACACACTGCCTGCACATGCTACGCATAAACACAACCACAGCATTCGTGCAGTGGTGAGATTCTATATTGTTTACACATCAATTATTGTGAGTACTGCGTCACTCACATACCATTTTCATGGACCGTCGGTTATATTTGAAATAATCAAATAGGTATGTTACCTGCTGTATTTTTTTTTTTTTTCCAAAAATGGGTTTTGCCCTCTAACCACTACCTCCGGAATGGACGCGCCTAAGAGATTGTATAAAATATCGATGACAATAAAATACGACCTTACCCCTTTAGTAACTTGTGGCCAGATGAGATCCAAAAATCTTAAAATAATTTTAATTTGTAATTCGTCTTCAGCTTGTTCGCTAGTCATTAAAGTTAGTTTTGTCATTGTTTGTAAAAATTCAGGAGAACTGTCAATCAGCCATAGGCGACCAGTTCTACCTTCTTTTTCTAACATTTTGATCACTTCCATGGCGACTAAGCCACCAAATGAGTAGCCGATAATGTGGAATTCTTCGTTGACCGGTAATCGGCTGGTTAAGTACTGAAATGGGATAAAAGAATTACTTCAGTTCTTCGTCATTCTACGTAGCACTTTCAAAAAATAAGTAAGAGAAGTCTGTAAGAAATATTGTAGATACTTACAACCAGCAATGATTTTGCTAAATCTTCAATTGATTCTGGTGGATCATCATACCTGTACTGTAAACATAATACTTGGGCGTCTAAACTGAAGCTCAACGGTTCCATTACAGATGCAACGCCTATAACGTAATAAATAAGCTTTCATAGAAAATAGTACCAAGTCACTCGGATCAGTAATAATTTGTTAACTGCTCCGAGTTCATATGGAAATATAATATTAGGTTTACGCATTTTACAGAAAAAAAAAGTCGCACACTGACGGTAGGGGTACTGTGCCTAAAACTGTGTACTTTTTAAGTTTCCACATTGGTTTGATTTCAAAAATTGTAATGTGGGTAACACTGTCGATGAGAAAATCTTGTATCCTGGATCAAGTTATTGTATCTGACGCTATTTCAAGTTCTATGACTCATATAACCGCACGTTATCAATGAAAATATTTTGTTTATAGTTTTGATCTAATTTTGTAGATATCGCACATAAAGGTACGTCTCCGCAAGGCAAGTTTTCTAGCAGCTAGTTTGCTATATTTGCTAGAGAAATTATCACTCATATTTACATGTTGCAATAATTTAGCTCTATTTTGCTAGCTGCAAGCAAAAACTAGAGGATAGAAAAAAAAGTGTTTACACAATGATAGCGTTTTCCACTGTGTTTTCATATACATTTATACATTTCATGATATCATTCTTCTTTCTACTAACACTAGCCAACTATCCATTCAGTTTAGATAGCTGGCTAGTTGCAAGTTTTTACTATCCCCTGAGTTTACACGAGGCAATAAACTTCTTGCAAGCTAGTGAAATTCTAGCTGCAACTTTTGACTAGCGGTAGTGTTTAAATGAGAAAAATGACTTGCAGCTAGAAATTTTCAACTACCTGCTAGAAAACTTGTCTTGCAGAGGCGGAGACGTACCTAAAGGTTTTATTACAAGAAAAGAAAATATAGTTTCAGTAAAAATCTAAATATTATTTTCAGTTCTATACCATTTAAAGATTATTTGTTGGTTTTTTCAAGGTGATCCGTTACAATGTTGGGGAATTATTACCACTTAAAAAATAAAAAAATAATTTTTCCTAAGATTGTTTATAAACGATAGCCCTAAAATTGTTCACTAAAACATTGTATAGTTTCCATATTAACCTTGGTAATTATATAAATTAAGAGGTTATCTAAACATTGTCATACTGTAGTAACACAAAGAAGTCTAACTGAAAACTATTATGACCAAAAACGTTTGAAAAAGCCAAAAAATAGTGACCACAGGACAAGTGAAACGAAATTATTTATATACACTCCAGATTATACTTGTGAGTTTAGTCTAGGTGAAGGTTAGTACTGTTTATACATACTATAGTTTAAATTGTTTTCACGATAGACCACGCTATCATTGGACCTATTTTTTTAGTGAGTTAATTATTGCGTAATCTTAGACACACATTATCCTAAGATTGCACACTTGACTTTTTCTTCTAAAATTAATATACCTACCCTAAAAAGAAAGAAAGATAATACTTTTTTTTTCAATACATGTTGTAGTGAAGTGTCTTAGAAATATACTGTTACAATTTTCGTAATTTTATCATCAATAAGAGAGGAGCTAGGTCAATTTGAAAATTAGATGCGCAATCTTGACCATAATTACCCTATGCTACAGAAAATTATATTTGAAGCTGTTCTGCCTAAAGGCAGCGCACAGCTTTCTCTCGTTTTTAAACATACCTATCTCGTCATTCTACACTTTTTTGCACGCAGAATGAGATAATTTCTAACTACGCTTTTTCTGCCATTCTTCTGTCTCTGCAGCTATGCTCATTGGCTTATGATGCGTAGACTATGACCAGTGTTCAGAGAAATTGGAAAGAAAAATTTTATTTGAACCTATACAAAGCTTAAAAACATCGCGAAAAATCAAAAACTCTAAGATAACCTATCTTACCAACTTGTTTTTTTTTGTTTTTTTTTTCTTTCAAAATCCACTCATTTTCATCAAGAAAATGTTGGTAAGGGTATTGCATTGTTATTAATTTAATATTAAAAATTCGTTAACCGGTTTTCTTTGTTGCACATTCATGAATATTTTTAATTTAAGTAACTTTCTTAATTTTTCCTTTTTTTTTTTTTTTTTTTTTTTTCATAATTATATGGTTATATTTTTTTCACCATGAATCTTTAAATCAGCTGATGAAGACAAGTAGCCTAAGCTAGTTATTCCTTATGTTTTTATTAAACAAATTTTCTTATCCTTATCTTTTTAAATGGATAAAAAGTGATGGTATATTTTTGATTTTTCAAAAAGCAAGTAAAAGAACCAATTTAAATCACTAAGCATATAGCAATTTCTAGAAATGCTGAAAAATATTTAAAAAAATACGTAGGTACTTATCGTGTATTAACTGGTGACCTCTATTTCAGTCATTAATATAAATTAACGCTACAACTGGAGGTTTTTGAATTATGATTTTTTTTTTCAAATTTCCTTTTTGATGTTCCATTTTTGCAATTTTCTGACGTCACAACGATCCTACACACAAAGGGCCAGCTATGCCCCCTCAACTCGATGCTCTATAGCCCCGGGATTCTTTATTGTGGTAAGGCGTATCCTGCAGTTCGCCTCTTAAGTATTTATCAGCAATTATTGGTTTTTATAATGTCTCCTCCATTTTTAGAATTTTTTTCATTTTATAGAACGTCAGCTCTTCAATTTACCTTCTACTCCGGGTATTACAAAAATGGTTGGTTTTTGGGGTACGGGAACCTCTTCAGTGCTTCCATTATCGGCTAATGACGGTGTTCGGACGATTGGTTGGTTTGCTTTTACTTCGTCTCCAACCACTCGCATGAAGTATTGCATTCCAATTTCGGAAGGAATGTTCTCCATTGGTTTTTTTCCCGCTGTAATACAAAATAGATGGTTTGCTGCAGGCAAATGCAAAAATGTAAAACGTAGGTAACAAAAAAACATAAGGTATATTACCGTACCGCTTTTATCTGTTTTGGTTTCGCTGTCTGAGGCAGCAGCGATTTCGTATAGTTTGGCAAATGTTAAACTTCGAATATCTTGTGGCGTTAAGAATACTTCGAATTCTCGTTCTAATGTCTGTTTTATTTCTACCCCCATCATGGAGTCCATACCCAGTTCAGCCAGGGTCGAGTGTAAACTAACCGTTTTCAAATCACGTAATCCTGATCAAATCGGAAATGTAAAATAATATTAACTAAAGTGTTAATCAATAGCATCTAGAAACTGCCAATCGCAATATTCATATAATGCGAATATGATTTTGCTGAATTTTGTTTTTTGGTGCTTATTATTCGTACGTGTAAGAGGGATACCCTTTCAAATGATGAAAATATTGATTGTTCAATTCTTAAATGATGATCTACCAACTGACAATGGAATTGTGGAAGAGTACATCAAGGAAGAAATTTATAGTTAAAAAAATCAATCACGGGGTTATTCCCCCTCCACAAAAAAATTATACTGATTTTCATTTTGGTCCTACGTTGAAAAGTACATATTTTAGACAATAAGTAGGTAGCAGGTATAACTGTCAGTTTAAAAAAATCCCTTCCCAACAAAATCTATTTTTAAATTCCATTTAGAAGCGTTTTCTATTTCATATAATTTTATAATTTTCGATTGAAAAGTGTTTTTTCTTATGTTAAAATCAATCTGGTATTGAAACCTAGGGTTAGAGGTAAATTTTTTTTTCTTCTCATGACCCATGCTGGCACTATTAGCTGAAATTTATATATTTTTATTAATCAATCATTTAATAACTACAGCACATATCTTAAAGCCTGGCAATACAGTTCAATATGGATTTTCTTGAAAATTCATTAAATGAAGTTTTTACAAACCATTCAGGCAAGAATTTTTTATTTTTTTATTTTTTTTATTGTTTTTGTTTATTCATAAGCCCTGAAGCACAGCTTCGCGGCGCACTGGCCTGTGACAACCTAGTTACACTGATCATTTCGTTATTTTGATAGAAGCAACAAAACATTTATAGTCGACGCATGTGCGTAGAATTTAAGAAATAATTTCAAGTTAATAATTTTGGTCACTTTCACATTTATTTTGGTAATTAAGATTTTTTTAACTAAGAAAACCTAAATTTTTCTATTTTCAACGCACATTCAATTTTTGATTTGACAGACAGAACATTTTCAAATCAGATGGAGCTACCAACTAAAATCTGTCAATTCTGTACTTGGGCTACTTTGATATCCATCACTATAATTATTCCTCCCTTGCCCTCCAATCTTCCTTACCAAGAATATTAGCAACAGTATCAACAATGGTTCCACTTCCGCTACTGCCTGAACGTTTCTCGGCAACAACCATACTGGAAACAATGGCATTTGACTGTTTCATAAAGTAGTCCATAACTTCTAAGCATGATGTAATTCGTTGCTGTAAGGTTCCGCCTGAATGAAAGCATTTCTTTGTTTCTTAATACACGCACTTATACCCAAGAAAGACTGTTCCTCAAAAGGCAAAACATTAACCATACCAATGACGACTTCCATATTATCTTCAGCCATGTCTGCAACCAACCCTACCTCACCGATGGCACCCCATTCAATAGCCAAGGCAGGTAAATTATCGGCTTGTCGAGCTTCGCAAATTCGTTCCATCACAGAATTCGAATAACCATAATTGGTTTGGCCAGCGTTACCACGACCACAGCTTACACTAGAGAATATAACAAACTGGTCCAGTTGTGGACACATCTTTCTGGATAATTTGTCCAAATAATACGTGGCCAAGGCTTTCGGTCCTGCTGAGGCGGCAAATGTTTCTACTGTTTGGTTCTCGAACAAAGCATCTTGTAAAACCTATAGACACATTATGTTTGGACAAATTTGTTGGTCAACTCATTTCCAGCACTAACTGGAGAATTCCAGCAATTGGCTAAAAAGTAGTCTGCCAATAAACACTTACTACAGCCAGATTGTAAATTGCCGAAAGAGGACCCAAGGAATTGGCAGTTTCCAAAAGCTTTTTAACACCTTCCTCTTTAGTAATGTCATCAGTAGATACGACAACTTTGGTTCCATAAGATCTCCAAATTCTAATTCGCATTGCTTGGTAACCGGATGTGATGCCTTTTCTAGAGGTCAGTACGAGATTACGTGCTCCACGAAGAACCAGCCAATCGGCCAATTCTAGACCAAATCCTCCCAGACCACCTGTAAATCGTTATATTAACAGTGAGAACATCGAATATAACTAATAATTCATATCATTTATAAGGAAACATACCACAAATTATAAAGGATTTTTCTGACTGACATAAGTAACGCGGCACAGCCTTCATGATTAAGGTTGATGGTTTGGCAAACTTGTTTGGTTCTTCGTCTCGTATTTTTAGCATGACTTTTCCAATGTGTTTACCAGCTGCCATGTACCTGAAAAATGAAAATTAAAGAGGAAAGTTAGAATTTACTAACAAATTATTCGATGAATAAAGGACTATTATCATGGAAAATAGCACTCAAAAATTCTTTCATGAACACGCTATGATGATGGCACTTTAGTTGAAGAAAATTATAATTTTCCAGCATGGAGTATTATATTAAGGAAACTTTGTTTTTATTTTTCAGGAATATGGACCAAAATGGAGGGGACAATATACGAATTATTCCAAGGGTGGCTAATGTTGTAACTCCATAACTTTTATAAAATAATTTCATTTTTCCTTCAAACTTAAAGTAAGGTGGAAATTATCAAGTTTTCTCAGGTGCGATGTATAATTCACTTCTTTTTTTTTTTTAATAGTACCACTCAGTAAGCACACCTTCAGGGTATGTCTACATAACCAACAGCAAACACTAACAGGAACTTCAAACCAATGTAATCAAGGTAAGATGTGCTTACAATCTCCACAAAAAAGTTCTGATGGCAGAAAATTTTCTGCAGTTTCTGCAGTGGAATATGAAAACGAGTAATTACTTCTTTTTGAATTAGGACTATAATATTTAGTTTAAATCTTCACAAGTTTATTTGCTGTATCAGTAAGATCATTTTTCTCTAGATGTTTGAAACTTTAACAGTAAAGATGCTCTTTTGAATTAGTCCCTTAAAGAGCGTCTTTAGCAAGTTTTACGGTATTTGTATTTATTATAAATCATCATTACTACCACCTGTAAGCTCGACTTGTGAGCACTTCCTTTCATTAATACTTGTATAAGTAACACTTTCACTTTTATCTGTTTTTGTTACAAATTCCTATATTATGAATTTTTGCAAACGACCACAATTTTCATGATAATTTACGAACATCAATACTTAATCACATTGCACTTTTAATTCTTATTACTAGGTAATATAAATGGCCATCTTGTGGGCATGAAAGAACTTTTTTTTATCAATTGTTGTTACACGTATCAAACAAAATTTGAACCATAGACTACATTAGTGAGAAAAAAAAATTTTTCAGATAAATTTCAGCTATTATTGGGCTTCTATGGTCTTCCAAAATGCTGTCTTGAAGGTTTGGAAGTTGAGTAAATATTAGCACTACTTCTTGGCTATTTAACGGGATTGTACTCAGCCTGAAAAAAACGATAACATAATTCATATACCTAAATGCCTGTTCAAGCTCTTCTGATTTGAAAACAGTTCGAACTAATGGTTTAACGGCTCCTTCTTCTATTGCCTTATCAACAGTAACTTTTAACTCTCTCTTCCACTTAGCATCAGCCCAGAATAAATTATCCAACATGACACCGTGGAAACTGATCTCTTTCAAGAAATGTTCCATACCTAACCAAAAGAAAAAAGAATGAAAAACGTAATAATTCTGGTCTTCAAAACTTTATTTCCTTCCAATCCAAAAACTTTACCTAATGTATTGTTTTTGGCAAGATCGAATTTTCCAATTTCCAAAAATCTTCCACCCTTTGCCAAACACCTCACAGAGGCTTGCAATTTCTCCTCAGCCAGTGAGTTCAACACAAGATCCACTCCTCGGCCATCAGTCTGCTTCATAACCAATTGTTCGAAAGAGGTGTCTCGAGAATTACCAATATGGTTTTCAGGAATCTGTTGGACACAATCACATTCATCAATATACCAACCTATTCTCGTTACAGGAAGAGATGAATAGGATACACCTAAGGAAGGCCACACCTTTGCCTAATAATCAAACTTATTAGTTTGTGACCATTGACTATATAAATCCCACTGAATCACAATTAAATGGGATGGAGCTAAAATAATAACACATTTTTAGTAAGTACCTATATGTGTATTCACAATTTGTTTCCTCATTACAAAATAACTGCTTCAAAAGAAATAAGAGTAAAAACAAATTTTTCATTGACAGTAACGTAGGTACCAAATGAAATTAATGAATACATACAGCAGGGAAAGTTGTTCGGATAAAATCTCGTTTCTCTTGGGTACCAACAGTAGTGAAAATTTCACATCCGTAGTACAAACAAACATTAATGGCAGCTTGACCTACACCACCACTGCCAGCATGAATCAGAATTGACTCTCCTCGTCGCATACGTCCACAAAGTAAAAGTGCATACAAGACCTGTTAATGCAAAAATTAAAATTTATTTTGAATGAATTTTTTGTTGACTATCATAATTTTAAAAGATGCTCAAGAAGTTGGTTATTTATACCGTTCCGTAAACAACTGGAACTGTGGCTGCTTCTTCTAAGGTCCAATGGTCCGGAACATTCCACATTAAATCGGCATCACTTATTAAGACTGTACTCATAGTTTTACATGCAATCATTCCCATGTAGCGTTTTCCATCTGGTGTTTTTCCGGAATATTCGAAACCTTGCACACATTCCTGTTACAGACAAAAAAATGATTAAAATTAAGACTTAACATTCGTCATATGAATCGATCTGAAACAACATAAGCCTATGAAATTTAGTTAGCCTACATAATAAATATTTAAAGGTTGGCTTATAAGGGGTGCTAAAATTACTTTATTTAGGGGGAAATTATTTTTTTCGTTGTTTTTGGGTCATTTCAATTCGTTGCCTACAGTTTGATTCAAAGGAGATGTAGGTAATTTGGTACTCTACCTAATTTCCAAAAAATCCAATATTTAATAACCACCTATATACTACCTAACAAAAATAATTTCGTTGGAATCATTTATTTCGAAAAAATTCTTTCCATACACGGGATCCCAAATCCACCTAAACAAACTCAGACGAACTCTTCATACCACCTAAGTAAGAAACAATCTTACAAACGACAATTTCTCAGAAATATTAATTCGAAAAATTGCCAACCTAAATTAAAAAATAGTCTTCGTGGAAAACAACCTAAAACTTCCTAAAGACGAACAACGCAGTTTCAATACAAATAAAACCATCTATTTTACGTATTGAAATTAAATTATTTGAATCAAAGAAAAAATGTAATATCAGTATAAATTTGAGAAAATATTAGTTTCTTTCTGACCAAAAAACCTTATTCCACCACCTAAAAGAGTTGATGGAGTTCAAAGGAATCATATTTTTCAAATGCTACCTAATCCTCGTAATGAAAAAGATACCCTTGAAACATCCTCAACTGATCGCCTAAAATCCACCAGAGTGTTTTCTTAGAATTCTAGAAAATATGTCAGAACAAAAAGCAATCACAGGAGAAAATATTTGACATGGTATTTCAAAAAGACATGAACATTTTTCCCGCAGTTTGTACTCTTATCTCATATTACATCATCGAAAAACCTCACCGCAGACAACCTAAATCAGTCCATCCCATACAAGAACATGACATATGCCCCTCCCACCTAATGTATATTGTATGTCACATCATGTGCGCACAATATCGGCTGATGAACTTCAACTTGTCGAAACGAGCCTGAAACAAATCAAGGACTTCACCGATTTTCACAATTCACAAACTTCTAGTACATTTTGTGAATCTTTCTTGAAGCATCCGCCAAGTACATATGCACATTCAACTTCCTAAATAAATTTTTTAGGCACAGAATTTCTAATTTTATACTTTCATTTTTACGTGTTGTGCTCTATCTAATTACCCAATTTGTAATGAATGTATAACAATCTGTGCTACATTAATTTTAAGATGGTGAAAAACTTGGTCTAATTTGAGTAGGTCCCAACACCGCTCAAATACTCTCTGTTAATATATTCAGAGATTCGATTGATGCAGGAACTAAACCGAATAAAACAGGTTTCCCACAAATACGTATAACTTAAGTCAAATAAAAGCAAGCTAGTTCGAGTAAGCTCCAACACTTTCCGTATACCATGTATTTTATTTCTTTGACTGTTGGGTGGAGAATGTTGGATTTATGCAGTCACCTAAAAAGTTCTACTTAATTCACATTTCAGCACACCAGAATAATTAAATTCCGGCTGCCTGAGATTGTTGGAGTCCCAGCAATTATGTAATAATCCACCTAGTTCGTGTAATATTCAAGATTTTCGGCACACCAGTCATAGTCAGTTTAGGGGGTGCTGAGAATTTTGGAATTTAAACGATTGCCTAACAAGCCATCCAGTTTGAACGAATCAACAAATTTCCTGGACACTTTGCAAGATTTAAATTGCTGAAGTCGGAGAATATGCAGACCCAAATGACTGCCTAAAACTGCCGAAACTTCCTAAACTGCCTAAATGCAGAATAGATGAGACATTAATTGCGGTTAGATAGCTGGTTCTGTCCTTTGCGATTCATTCTCTTGAGAATACTCAAAGGAGGGAACTAAATGGCTACCAATCCTCACAACGGAATATTAATTGAATGTGCGGTTGATTTTCCCATTTATAGTTTATTGCTCCTAAGGAGTACCCAGACACAAATTCCGAACTATAAACGATTAAATAGTCAGTTTTCGCTGTTTCGACTTGTTCCTCTGAAACCAAATGAAGCGGAGAAAATTAAACCGTTATCAATTCAAATCACCCAATCTTGAGATTTGTAAATAATCTAAGTGTATAACTACCTACGTAAACTTAAAAATGTGACTTCCTAAGGCCCGACAGTGAAAAATTTTTTCAGGTTTAAACATTTGGAAAAAAACTCGCACCACCTAAAAAATTATTTCCTAGAATTCAAAAACTTCCTAAAACGGGACAGTTATTTTTCAATGAGATTTTTCGCAATTAAATTTATGTATTTAACTATGTAAACTTATGAAAAAGTTTTTAAAAAGGTGATTCTTAAAGACACCTCTGTGAATTTTTTTTGGGGGTAAAAACATGGAAAAATTTTTCCACTCCTACCTACCTACAAAATTTCAAATACCTTTCATTCCATGACTTAATAAATTATCTATTTATTAACTACCAAAAGAAAAAACCTAATCTAAATTATTATTTGGAAAATTTTGGTTCGTCTGTCCCAGGCTCCTACCGAAATGAGTACCACTAGTGGACTCGTACCTGAGAGCATCAAAACCAAGTACCCTAGCTCACAAAAACTACTGCCACTGAACCACCCATACCTATGTAAAAAATTTCCTAAACTGTCTCCACCACCCAGACTGTCTAGAATTACCAAAGAAAGTGTAGGAGTCAGCCTAGAACAAGCGAGCCTACTAAGCCAAGGTACACTAGTCGTAAACGACCTATTTCCTTCACTAAAAGAAAAAGAACGACCAAATGGGATAAAAAAATAGTTGTTCAATTAGCCTGACGATAGCTAATTGGAACGAATTTTAAATAGCCCAAATGGGTTTGGTCTTATTACATTGAGCCTAGTTAGTGCTAGGCTGATTGAGCCAAAAATATTTAATTTTCCAATTAGCCTAAAATGGTCTAGGTTCGTTGTAAAATGCCTAAAATTGTCAGGCTAATTGAAACAATTTTTGTTTATTTTTTGATTTGCTGGCACTTTCTAAAATGACTAATTTTCCAAAGTACCTGTGACTCATATATACGTACGTGCATACATAGAGTGAGATAGAGAAGAAAGGCCGTACCGCATCCCTTCGTATAATTATACAACGTGAAAATTGACGGATTTGAAAAGGTCTTATATGATTTCATATAGTTTTGAAGTCGCTACACTGGAATTTGTAAAAATCTTTTAGCCTAACCTCTCTCTTCGACCCAAAAGGGTCAACTAAAAGGGGAAAATTGATAATTAACTAATTTTAAAGTGCAACATTATATTATGATCTCATATAGTTTTGACGTTGACGAATCCAAATTCGTTACGACCTTTTGAACTAATTCCCTTCCCTCTCAGTTCACAAGGGTCCACTGGAATAGTCAATGTGGAAATTAATGAATTATCAATATTTCATTATAAAAATTATTCATTTTTATTAATGCAAATATTTTTAGGAGGGAGGGATGGGAATTGTAAAAAATAATAAGTGAGAAGTAGGTGATTGTGAAACTTGCTGCTAGAGCGGAAGGAAATGTTGCAAATTTGACATTCGTTGTAAAATCACCTACTTTTTGCGCTTGTGTCACAAAAAACTATTTTTTTCACAACAAAAATGAATTTTTGAAGCTGATACTAAGGAAAATTGTATCTTACTTAGAAAGAAACTTCTGAGAAAATATCTACCAAACTGATTTTAGTTGTATTTCTTATGTCTTATCAATATTAAAACCTCGAAAATTTTGTATTAGACAATAAATTTTGTGCAAGTCTTTGAAAATATCACGATGGCCTCGCCCTTAGCTCTAATAATAGAAAAATTCTAAATACATTTCTAGAGTCCAGTAACTGATAGTTTTTTCCATTTTTAAAGAGAATACTATCATGATTAATGGAAAAGGAAAACTTGCGAGTTCCTTGAATAGTTTTTGACTTGAGGCGATTTTGAGGTCAAGCATGCTACGCAGGCCCCAAAAAATATAATTAATAACCATCAATCAATGAATAAATACCTGCTGCAAACGGTTTCGAATAATCACTTCAGCGGCTAATTTGCCAGTAGCCAACATGATATCCCGGAAATTCAACGGGGCATAATACACGTGAACTAACTTCTGATCAGGTTTCACAATTTGTCTAAAGAAAAATTGATTCTTTTTGAACTCAAAACAGCACTGATAAGAATGGTTCTCATTTGCTTCTTTGGAGAGTTTCTACTTACGTTTCTGGGTTAATAGGTCCTTCCACCCATCTCAAAGTGGTTAAATCACCTCGAGTAAGAGTGTTGACGTAGGCATGAGAGGCATCCACGTTATCAACATCATCCAACAGAAGATGGCGATAACTACCCCAAGTTTTGTTTTTGTAAACATTCAAGGCTAAATCTTTAGTGAATTGCGACTTGTACAGCGGATGCTGAATGGAGAAAGATGGTGCCGTCTCGTCCAAAATGAAGAAACATCTATCATTATAAAATTTATTGGTTATTAATTACCTAGTAAAAACTCCATCGATTACTTAAATCAAATCACTCAGATCCTGGACTGACAATCTGGGTCAGCAATGGTCTCTCTCTCTCTCTTGTATGCAAGCGCGAAAAATCTCTCTTGGTGTACTTCGAACTCATGTGAAATGAATGTTGGTGTTGTGATTGTGCAGAAGTATGTTCACTCACTTCACATGTATACCTACCACAATTTGAGTCAAAGTTTTGATTACTAAAAGAAACTTATCTGAATGGAAAAATCAATTCCAATTGATACTTGATCTTGAAAAGTATCAAGAATTTTCAACAATTTGTTAATTTCTTACTGATAAATCCATAATAAACATTCAAAATTATATAAGACAAAAACAATAACCTCAATTCAAAAATTGAATCAAAAATAAAGTTTATTAAATTTAACAATATACTTCCCCCTCATGTAACTCACATCAATATTATATCGCTACACCCCTTATAATCATCCTTCACCGTCCATATTAACACCTTAAAGTTAATGGCCATAAATCCTATTAGGCCATATTTCATCATCTAGCTCACTGGATATTCCAATCTAACTTTTTCACTCATCCAATGATGGCCTATGACATCACCGATCTCTTTCCAATACACCCGAGAACAATGCAATTCTAATAATTCCAAGAAAGAATTATTTATCCCGCATTAGCAGATCACCTCATCTTCATTCATTTTATACAGACCACCTCAGTCTTAAATAACTTTGTATCAATCTGCGTAGCAATTCGACTGTGATTTTGTAAATCTCTAAATTGATAGAGATCACTTCATGCTATATTGAGGAGTTCAATAGCCGAGTCCACAATGCAGAGCTAAATTATGTTTGTAGGTACCTAATAAATTGTTACTTTGAAGTCAAATATACAAGTACAGTAATTTAGGTCAAGTTTTTTATTAAAATTGCTAAAGTATTAATCAACCAAGTTACCACAATAAATTTCTCATGTTAAAGTCAGAGCCTAAGAAATTTGATATAGTTTTTTTTTTTTTTTATAAAATAACAAAACTTCAGTTTTTATTTTCAGTTTCAAATATCTGATATTTCTGCATTTGGCCCAAATAAAAATTTTAACGGACTCTATACGTTTAAAAACTCTTCGAAAAATGCCATAACCTATAACCTCGTGATTAACCATTAATAAGATAGGCCCACAACATGAGACACTGCAATGCTATAGGTCCACATCTAAGTCAGATAATTGTATTGAACTGATAGAAGCAATGGTTAATGAACTAAAACCAAGAAATTCTAGCCTCACAGATAAAAGAGATTTGAAACCATTTCTCTTTTTAACAATTTTTTACAATAAAATCTGCTATTGAAACTTTCTTTGATTTATTCGCAGAATTTTCCTCAAAGACCTTTTATCTTTCACGAAATCTGTTTTAACCTATAAAGATGCAAGGCAGAGTCTACACTAAAGTACGTATAAGACATGAGCGTACATACTCCCATCGTAATGGGAGTTCACCTATTCTCGATCATCTCTTCTCCTTCCATCCCTTATCTATGCACTTAATATAAGATATCCTTTACTAACCGAACATTATCGCCATTGACTTCCTTTCGAATGCAATTAAAGAATCCGAGGATACCGTTCAGTTTCTCTTTCTCGGCGTACAAAACCAGCTTTTGATTTCGGCCAGTGTTCAACGATGAGATGCTCTTCTGAATTTCTGGTACCCACGAATACGCATCCCCACTTATTTTGATAACGACTGGATCGATTTGGTTTTCGATCGTCTGCAAATATTTTCGTAAAATTAGCTTAGGCACGTAATGGAAAACAATACTGCAGTTTCCTTTGCAAATGGCTACCCACCTTTCGCAACAATAAAATACGTTCACTTTTAATGGTGTAGTCGAAGCATACATCAAGTCCTAGAGCATCAAAAGGTAATTTTTCCTCACTGGTCTCACGCGTGAATAAAAATCCGTTTTCTTTTAACGTATTTAAACAATTCTGCAATACCTGTTAGAGATTATATATTATTTCCCGATTAAATTGCAGTCATTTAACGTGGTTTCGACAAATTTCGATTACATAGAACAGTTTCTCAAAAATACGCAATTCTTACATCTTTTCTGTTGACAACATGAGCGGCAACTACCATCAATGCGCTTTGATCTCCAGATAATTTCTTATCTTCTACCACCAGTCCAGTGAGCTCTTCAGTGATCAAAGGATGTTCGTTGCTACCGAGTACCACAATGTCAGCCTAAAAAAATAAGACTGATAGTAAAAACCAAAACCCACTTCGAGGTTCACTGTATTTATAACAAAAGAACAGTCTGTGCGTGTAAACGAAGTGTTCTTGTGTCTGTCTATCTGTCAGATGTCATTTTCAAAACTATTAAAGAAGGTTTGACCCAATTTCCATTAAAACGAACATTCATTAAAATCCGGGAACTATTAAGGATTACGTGCTTTTTTCTCTTAAATTAAAGAGAACATTAGCAGAAATAGAAAATATTTAAGTTAGGTCAAGAATTTTTATGAATGTTTGTTCGAACCCACTCCTTAATATACTGATATCAGTATGCAAAGGCGTAGATATTTCAATCGTAAAGGGGCTCACTTCTTCTTGATCGTCACTTGTGACCCCTCTTTCCATTAAAATACAACCGCTACCAGCAAACATCCTATATTTCAAAATTTTTTCGGAGCTAAGGGAGTCAAAACTTGTACAACCCTCCCCTTGCAAATATTTCTCAGTATACAAACTTGGATTTTTTTTTGAATTGGGGTGGATTCGAGGGCCAAATTCAAATTTGAACTATGTTTCCTACCAATTTATTTTCTTCCTACTACTCCCCAATGGTTATAAATCTTTATAAATTACTACTTCTGAATTCCACTTCAAGTTTCTTACATTATTTTTCTTCCATAAGTAAGTTTTTAAAGTTCTTGCTTAATGAACAACCCTTCCTCTTTGCCAGTAATTCTAAATGTATGATTTTTTAAATTTCAACTCAGTTCTTTTCAAATTTCGGACTTTTTATTTTTTATCGAGCTCACTTCTTAGCCCTCAATAACTTCAAAATGAAGAAATTCAGAAATTTGTAGCGATAAATTTTATAATAATATTAAAAGTGAATTAGATTAATGATTTTTTTTTTCTACTCACTTGGATGAGAGGAAGATCACCCAAAACGTCGACCAAGATTTGAGAAATTAATGGGCCCTCGGTGTTAGCAAAACTATCCAACAATTCTACGGTTTTTACTTTGATTGTAGGAAGATTCTCTAGGACGAGATGCGTACATACTCTGACAACATCTTTAATATCGAAAGGCTAAAAAAAAATTAAAATTAAAATTAACTCGGTAAATTTTTTTTTTATTACCTATATAATTTAATTTTTCTTAAAAACTGTGAGATTTTTACCTCTACGCTAATGTGTGGAATGAACTGGAACTTCTCGAGGACCGGATCACCTAATGGTTTCTTTCTAGCAATGGCACTGGCTTTCAAATTACGTACTTCAATACCACCGCACTGAATTAGATCAATTTCTTTGTATACGTAAGCTGGAATTTCTGTTAGTTAGAAAATCAAATTAGAATTACTATGGTTTTTTTTCTCTCCAGCACTTGCCAAACGAATAAAAACATAAACTTCACTGTTCTGTAACAGTCAACTGGTTGTGGTTGTTGTTTTTTTGTGTTTTTTTTTACAGATTTTACATGACATTTGCGATAAGAAACAGTGGTCGAAGGACTATATGTATCGCCTAAATTATAATTTTATGTATTTTTCTCTTCGAAATTAGCCAACAGATTTTCCATTTTGTATTTGAGATTTTAAATGATAATTCTTAAAAGCAGTACGAAATGGTGCAAAATCATTGATTTTAGAATCCCGTTAAGTTCGAATTGAAAACTAACGTATTCGGATAAATTTCATAAATTCTATCAATAGAAGAAAGATATGAGAAATTTTTTCCCTTCGTTTACAAATGCTGTTTTTTCTAAAAATTTCAAATGTTTGAAATCGCCTTTGATTAAAGGTTCATATTATTTCTTCAAACGCGATGCCGGCTGAAAAAGGATAGTCTATTTTCGATACACCTTATGTTTTATTGCATAACCAATTCGCCGTAAACACTATACGTGTAATTATATCGATCGAATTTTGATTTTTCATTTTATAAACAATTATTTGGAAAACCGAAAATTAAATTGGTGTTTGGACTGAACCGAAAGCAGCACGCCATTAGAATAATAAACACAGTCAGTATTCAGCTCACCCGGTTTCTCTTGATCCAATTTCTGAATCACACTGAAATGTTTTTTCGTGTTGATTACAAGTTTCTGAATGGATGTCGGTACAAACAGGCCACGGGTGTCTTCCTGCAGAATTTGCATTTGCAGCATCGTATCCATGAAAGCAACGAAGTTATTCACCCACGTGATTTTGCCGATGGTTCCTTCAGCGACAGATAACAAATTTAAATACATATAGTATTAACGCTCGATATTCTCCAAACAAGTGTGTGTTGTGTGGAGTGATCTACATCGAAGAAATTTGATTGGAAATTTACAGATAAATCTCATCGTACCTATACACAATAGGGTAACGGAACGTATTTTCAAAAATTAGTATATCTCATAGGGCAATAAAAAATAAAAATATAGCTTCAAACCTGGCTCAAATAGGATGGTTAGAAGCAGACAAAAATTGATTTGAAAAGTAGAAAATAAGAA
>WOFM01000088.1:1081576-1130014 GCA_011428145.1 Ericerus pela | reverse complement strand
GTAAATATATAATTGAAAATACCAATTCCAGAATATAATTTTGTTACGGAAATAATACATTAGACATTTCGGTATCAGGGGAAAAAATTGGGGAAAATATCTGTTAGGTAAAATTATATTTAGGGAAAACGGATTAGGGAAAATGGGTGGGAACCCTGTTCAAAAAAATAAAATGTTTCTATAATTCTATCCAGGAACATTTAAGATCCTTTCAGAGAACAAGTGCCACACTTCATTCAAATGGAGCAGCCTATTTTTAAAGAGTGTAGATAGTTCTGCACTTTTTTCATATCGAACAAACGTAGAATGTAAATACTACATGCACGAAAATACGCGATTTTACTTCTAATAATTTACAAAATAGATATTTTTCTAAAATTTATTAAATTTCCTCGTTGGATTTTGTTGTCGTTTTTTCCAAGTATTACGGAATACCTATGTACCGTATGAGACATTATGTATAGGTTATACATCATATCTCGAAAATGGTTGAGTCGAATTTACTGGAATTCTCAAGTTTATAGATGTAGGTTATAGTCGAGTATTTATTTCCAATAACGTCGACAACCATTTTTTTCCAATTTTTTGTGGAAACAGAGGTAAATCTTGTAGGTATCTAGGTGCGTCAATCGAAATCACTTTTGCACGAGTAAAGAAAATTATCGTCACTCTATCGCATTCAAAATGTGTTTTTAGGAAAAATTTATGCGTTAAATCATCATTTTTTAGAATACCTACCGTCATTACGAATTCATTACAGTTCGATAAAATTTATTCAATAATTTGATTCAACGGCTGACAAAAGGTTAATGATACGCGTTTTTCTTTGACCACGATGACTTTAAAACATTCCATCAAAATACCTATATATCTGTTGTCAGCGCATTAAGACGTCTTTATGCTCATTTTTCACAACGGACGGATTAATTTAATGTATTCTTTCTCACATTAATGCATCATTCCAATTATTCATTTCCAGGTGCAGGAATTAAAACACACTAGTAAGTAGACTATGGTTTAAACGAATGCAGTACCTACGGTACCACTTAACTATAGATACCTATCTTTTATTATAACTCGGAAATTCATAAAATATAAAAAGTTTAGTATTCACTATTATAGGACTATATTTTATGCTTATCATAAATGGGTGAAACTGAAATTCTCATAGGTAAAGAAAATACTATTGTTTCTTGACCTCTACATGTATACCATACTCGTAATTTACTTACGTACAAGGAGAACAGGTTTCAGCTATATATATATAATTAAATATATACGTACGTCCTTAAATATAATTGGACCCACACGTTTCACTTGTAAAGGAATATGCTAGCTATAACAATTAATAGTATTATACCTAATGACTGTACGTATTTCATCAGATTATGACGACGATACGCTATTCTGAGGTATACAGTATAAGTACCTATAGGTTAGGTGTAGGTGGGATACGTAAGCTATTACCTGTCATCATCTTTGATTCAACTTTTTTCGTATTTTAATTTTTCAGTTGATCAATTCAAGTGATTTACTGAATTAATATAGATACCATATCACATAGGTGAAAAAGTAGATCCATACGAGGAAATCGAAGTATTTTCTTTGGCATCCAAATATTTAATGGTTTCTGTTTTGGTCCCTCCTCCTCTAAAAAAGCGATTCAAAATATTTTTATTTTTTCGCTGACATACTAGGTCGGTAGGTACTTAAGGCAATAAAGTTTCAAAGAACTACGTATGTTTTTGTCCTCTATGCTCTTTTGGTTCTTCTGTTCAGTCATTTAAAAAAAACGCTTTCAATATTTTCTATTTTATTGGATAGTACGGTATAGCATGCACTAATGAGCGTAAAGTTTTCTCTCTTTCAGTTTTTCATCACAAAATTTTCAACTGAAGTAAAGTCTTAAGTCAGGCCTGTACCTATGATTTTGTAGATATAGTCATAAATTTATTACAAGTAGGCCTATATCGTACTCTCGAGAAAATTATAATTTATAACTATTGGATTATTTTATAAATTCTGAGACATGAAGAAAAAAAAAACCGGAAAAAACTGAAAAGATCAAGGTGGAAACGCTAATATAAATAAGTAGGTAACTAGGTACAGTAATTGAAAACGTAATTATAGAATTTTCTAGCTATAGTTAGTTCCCATATTTATCAAGTTACAAATGTTCTTCATGTACCTATATAGGCATATTATGCATACCTAAGATTGGAAATTTTCTCCTTAAGACAGTCCTTTTTATACGCTTTTATTCTACTCACTCAGTTTATTGAAGTATACCGGATGACCAACGTCAGCGCTGCTTTCACGTGTTGCGACACACGCATACACACATATCCGTTTTTATCAGTTGTTTTTTTCAATTTTTGTTTGTTTCTGTATCAGAAAAAAAAGTGAGAAATTTTATTTTCTCTTTCGCCGTTATTTTCTTCTTCAAATTATAAAAGCGTATTTTTTAAAAACTCGTTTTTAATCTAACTTATTATGTTTTCTATTGGTACATAATCAACCAAAAATCAATCTTCTTTTTTTTTCAAATGTTTCAACTTGTAAATTTTCTCTTGCGAGCTATTTAAAATGGCGTAAAACGGAAGTGGCACATGATTGTTCAAACCACTCCCACAAAAAAATCATGCTGTCCTCATTTAAATATCCTGTAAAGAAAATTGCTGCCCGATTTAAAACAAGATATTCAATAAAGAAAACAAAATATAATGTTTTCAAGGGCGTAAGCAGTATTAGAATCACGAGTGAGGGGGTCAAACCAAAAATAAGGTGTCAACTTTCGCAATGATTTTTCCAGCCGTTTATTTCCATATTTCCTTTTCTTTTTCTTTAATTTTCAATTTTTCGGACGAGCAGGAAAGAGAAAGTACCCCTCTCTAATCTCCGTTGCGTATGCCTATGGATGTTCCTTTACTTTTATGAAAAAACCCATTTTTTTCAGGGGGGGATTTTTAGTTTTTCGCTTAGCAAGTTTTTTATACCTATAAAATTTTTTCTCCGTACTCTTACTCCCTTATTATTTTATTGGGATCTTGCATTAGTCCTCGAAAATAAAAAGCTGAATACCTATGATACTGATTACTGGTAAAAAAAATTTTAACAAAAAAATTTGAAACTCTACTTCTTTCATATATATATATAGGAAAAAAAAAAAGAAAGGTTCGATATACAAATAGGACCTATAGATAGGTAAGTATTCTCAGTTATTTTTTCAAGCTGTGTGTAACTTAAAGTTGATTTTTTACTTAATATAAAAAAGCCAACAAAAAAAAAAAATTTGAGCTCACCCTTACACTCTTGTAAGAATATTTATAAAATGTATCGCATATACCACCTATACTTTTTCTCTTTTCGGAGCAAATCTTTACATGGGCCCATGAATTTTAATTTTCCAAAGTAGCCTGCTTAGCACTAAGAAAATTTCGCTTCTTCGGTCAAATATTTTACTGTAGGTACCTTAGGGCGAATTCAAATTATAATAAATCGTTAAGATGAAATTTTAAGTGCCTCGAAAAGCAGTTTTTAACCACAACGATTACAACCATAAACACAAAAGTAGAACAAAGCAAAATCGGTTCATTTTCATAAAAAAACGTTAAGCCTGGACTTAAAAATTATTTTCAATCCTTTCATTTTTCAATGAATTAAATAAGTTGAAATCTTATTAAAAAATAAAATATTGATAGCACTCACCCGTGACAGTGAGAAACAATTAATCTATTATGTATAAAACAAAAAAGATTAATAAATAAAAAATGAAAAGAAAAAGAGAAAAAAATTAAAGTTCTACATTAACTGGACATTCCACCGGAACTGTCAAAATAACTTTCATAATTATAGACGCTCGAACAACTTTTATGCTGTCGTTGAAAACATTTTACCCCACCAAGGGCCATTGGCACAATAATGAACCGAACCGAATTTACATAAAGTTAGCTGGGAATTTAAAAAAGGATAGTACAGGTACGCGAATGTAAATTTGATTCTAAACAAATGGTAAGCAATCCGGAAACCAGAATTTTTTCTACTTATTTCGTGGTCACACGAGATCATAATATTCAATTTAGTGCCAATGAATAGGAACCGTCGTTAATTAATTTAAGTGAATTGTGATGTTTTGATTGATTTTTTCATAAAGACGCCTAATTACCTGCGTATAACGGAAAAGTTCTAGATTTATCATTACTTTTTCATGATCTATGGGCACACGAAATTCATGACCTACCACGTTCGCCGTCAATGACTACTCATTAATTACCTTGCGATTTTGTCTTTATTCAGGAGCTTCAACTCATCAAACATTTCATGTTGCTATGTTAGCGCAATTGAAAGTTCTCAATTTTGAAGGAAACACAATGAATGCAATACTAATTATTCACAACAAAGAAGTTCTAAAACCACGTAAAAAGTAGAAATAAGAAATAAGAATACGATCTTTACATGTTAATGCTTGTGTACTCGTACGAAGGAATTTCATCAAAAAGGTATACTTTTGGTGATAATTGAAAATGATCAGCCTAACCGCTATCAACATTACGTACAAGTTCAGATTTTTGCAAAATTTTCAGACGCAGAATTTCGTGATGAACCCACCGATACGCAAAATTTCGCGTTACCCCCTTCAATTTAGAATAATTTTTTAGTCAAAAAGTTAGATACCTACGATGGAGTGTGTAAAGTGATACGAGGAAAAGTTTAAAGGTTAAAATGTAAATGGAGGGATAACACAATCGAGCAAGGTTGCGTTAGATCAAATGAAATATTAAATACGGCGCGAACTAATGAAATTCCGTTGAATTTAAACATCATGAATTTCTCGATTTACGACCATCATATTTTTGGTCACGCGACCATAATACACCGTTACCTATGAGAAGTAGAGCTAAATAAAAATCAGAAGAAAAATAAGAACGAAAACCTAGAATTTTAATCCTTTTTCTGGAACAATAAAATCTACCCAAGGAGTAACAGTCAGAGGGATTATAGAAACATGCGAAAAATGTACAAAAAATAAATATTATATAGGTTCGTTTTTCGCTGCAAACCTTAGAATACAAAATAAAAATGATTCGTCGGTTTTAAATTTTACGAATTAAAAAAATTACATGGTAACGAACAAAATAGTGTATAGTGTGAGCAAAATTGGAACATACGAGCATTACGAACATAAATATTGTAATGCAAGGTTAAAAAAATAAATAAAAAAAAAAGAAAAACTGGAAAAAGTTTAGGTATAGTATGTTCGAACGCTAAAACGTACAGAAGATAGATAAGTAGACAAAGAAGTTCGAATTTCATAAATAACGTACAGCCTCATTTTAGGCAAAACAGAAAAACAAAGATGGTAGGAAAAATAAAAATAGGAACGTGAAATTTGTAAAATTGACATAAATGAATAATTTTCAAATTGGTTGGATCAGGGATGTCTTATATTTCCGACTGACGGATTTATTCACGACTCAAAATGGCGGAATATGGCCGTTACATATGCCATTACTTGATTCCAGTCAGGCCTTTCTTCTTGGATCATGTCATTGATATTCTGCAGACAGAAAAATATACAATCAACGTTAATGTTAATTTAAAACACTCGATTTTATAGGTAACGTTCGGAGATATGTTACCGAGGCAAAAGCCCACATTACAGCACCAAAAATGCGGTGCCGGTGCATCACATCTATGATTGACCTTCTTATTACTTCACAGAATCTATAAACCTACAAGACTTTCTTTTTATACCAAATAATTGAGGATAATTCTCATGTTTCATTAGTTAATTTTGTTCAAAGTTCCTAAAGAGAAGTATTTCTATTAAATGATGCAATTCACAATTTTAACCTCTGAAAGGTACCCCGGAGTATTGTGGTCCTCAACATAAAATTATTATTGATAAAATATCTAGTTTCGATAATTTCAGCGCCTCAGTGAAACAATGATCATCCATATTACTAATAGGATTCATTATTCCCTTTTACAGTCAAACGAATGCCTCAAATGCAAAAAAAGTTTTTAAAGTTTGTAAGCTTTAACTTACAAATTGACAGACACCAGCCTAAACCTAACCGTTGCTAAAACGTAAGAATCTGTAACATGCGAAACCATGATTATTTACAAAAACCAAACACAACACCACTAGTATGGCTCATGATCAGACCCGAGTTGAGATATACACAATTTTGGATCGTACTTTTTCAGAGTACCGTTTTATTCTGTCTGTTGAAGGAGCACATCTTCAGCGGAACAAACGAAATGGTGCTCATAAAAAGTAATATGCAAAAAGCGTATATGTCTTGACGTATTCATAGAATTCTCAAATAAGATAATTTGCTATATTCGTCTTTTGATGAATAGAAGGCCTTATCTGGCGTTCTTTCCCCATATCTAAGTTCGTTTTTGCTCGTAGCTTGGCCTATTGTCAAGTTACTATCAAAAATAAAATTAGATAAAAGTGATTTCTCCTTCTCTCACGAGTTTGCTGGTTAGCTCTAGCCTTTTGAGATTGGAAGAAATCACTCCGTTTGGAACTCTTGTCCGTTCAAGTCCAATATATTTTGTAATGTCTTCATGAAATTTATTTTATGCTTTTTATCCTAATTTGGAACTTAGAAAAATTTTCGATCGATGTACGAATTCGTCTACAATTCTACCTTGTGTTTCTCGTAATATGTCTCGTTTTTATAATACTTCTCGTCTTACCTGAATGTAATGATGTATTGAAAAAGGTATGTTTTTCTTTTTTAATATAACTGATATTTTGTTTTGACTCGTTGATTTTCTTAAGAATGTCCGGCTAACTGGGTCAAGTGACGTGGAGAAATGGTATAAACACAATGGGTGAATTTACTAGGGGGAAATTAGAGAAAATGGGGTAAAATTTAAAGTGACTTCGGGCATATCTTTCAACCTTCAGTGAACCTTTTTAAAAATGTAAAATTGCACGAGTTCGGTGAGAACAAACCCTGGGTCTTCCCTTCTGGTTTTTCTCCCCCACAGTGAATTTTGGAATTTCTCACTGTGGGTTATTATCAATTTGATACTCAAAATTTCCGCTTGTTTTTTGTTTTAATCTTTTATTTCGACAACTTTTCAATTTCACATAATCATTCTATCATCGGTAAAACATCTATGTCTTCAATGTTTTCATCTTCAGATATCATGTGTATGGTATCTCGTTACGTACTCTGTGAATCAATTCAGGTAAGTGATTGGTTGAAAACTTGTAGGAGCTGATGATAACCAAAATTTTCGTAAATAGGTGAAAACCGATTTGGCATACCACAGTCTCAAATACAGAGTATTACGCTGTTACAAGAAACAGTACTATTTATGTAGCTATTATTCCCACTCCTAAGAAACAAAATTCAAATTTGCTTGCGACGCATTGAAACCCATTAGCAATGATGAGAAATTTTTCTCTCAAATAACTAAATTAAATGAATAAATAACAAAATATAATCACAAATTTAGAAATCATGACAAACACGAATTATGTAAGTAAAAATGAGACTGAAAATTTTAAGGTATCTTAGGAGTGAGGATATTTTGTCTCGAAAGCCATGTCACTTTTCATTTCACTTGCTTCCTCTATTGTATTCAATACTCTGTAGCCTCAACCAGTACTGGAATTATAGTTTTCAATCACGGGTAGCAATGACCAATGACCTAACGGCTAGCATGTTATTGCGAATTTTGCAACGTGCATCTTGTTTAATTATATGTTAATGCGGAATGGTAATTGGTAATTCAACTATAGAGCACACCAAAACACTTAATATTCCAATTTTTGGCAACTGAGTACCTCACGAATAACTTTCCCAGAAGAATTTTCACTATCAAAACTAGACTTAAGGAAAATCAAATACATTCATAATAGTCCGGCGCATTCAGCACTCTCTAAACTAACTCATTTCTTTGGTTTTCAATTTGCTCAGGAATTTTCATTTCGAATAGAAAGGAGGCAACACCAGTTTCCAAGGGTAGCTTTCTAATTAAAATTTAGAAATGTAGCTTCAACTTTTTCGAAAAAATAATGATTAAAGCGAAGAAGCTGATCCACGAGGAAAGGATTTAAAAAAATCAACATTTCTCACCAAAGAGGAAAATTCTAAAAAACATAATTTTCTGCACTCTCAGGTGCAAATGAATCCGCACAAAATTGAATTTCTAGGAATCATAACTTATTCATAACTAATATTAACAGTTCGAATATTCGTCTAGTGAAAGTAAAGAACCTCTAAGATGATTAGACGCATATGCCATTTTCTGTCAAATTTCGATTCTTTCTTTGCAACTACATGAGCAGTGACAAAATACAAAATCATCTTTCACAATTATAGATTATTTTAATTGCATGAAATAAATTATTTGGATAATTGAAAAGAATTTCTCTTCGGAATATTGAATTCAAATCTATGTGACGAAAAAATTAAATTAACAGAAATTATATATAGTATTCCCTGGACAGTTAATGGAGTATGCGCGTACTTGTCTTCCAGGCTCTCTAGAGAAAAAGGTGAAATAGATGGTTACAGCGCGAAGAACTGAGAGTTCCGAATTTTTTAATTCTTTCACAATACTTGGCCAACTCGAAATTGGATAATAATTACTCAATCTACATGTACATTTCCAAACTTGGGCTGTCTATCCTTTTCAACGATGAAATAAACAGACGATAAATTTCTTTAATTTCCAATCCCTACTCTGCCCGTAACTACTACTCACACAAATTTTGCGAAAGAATCAGGCAACTAATTTCCATGACCTACCCTTCGTTGTCTCTGATCTATAAAAGACATTACTTTACTCACCAGCGACGTTTTAATTCCCACCGATTCGGCCGCAGCAAACGCGATAGAAAAATTTCGTTTCTTATCTGCGGGATTCAACGTGTCGTAAGGAACTCTGTCAGGTAAATACGAGTGTAAAAGTGCACACAGCGCCATGCCGTCATTCCACGAGCTACTGAAATTCGTAATATCGATATTTGAGTAACCGACGGTTTTGTGCTGGCACCATTTAAGTAAAGCGTTTCGTTTCGAACCACCATTTTTCACCAACGCCAGCAACGGATCTTTCCGTTCACCTGAAAAAAAAAAAATTAAGAACTCGCTCACTGCAGAGAATAACAGAAATTTGAAAACTACGGCTAGATAACGAACATACATAAATCATTGGCACTACTTTTACGATTGAACTCGATGCCTTTAGCATTCGATAAGATTGAGTTATTTGGCGATAGATGCTCTTCGATATTTTTTGGCGAAATGTGTAAATCATAAGACTCTGTAAATTGTCATGATGATGAACAAAATTAACATCCATACGATAAACGAATTAAAACGACAAATGACGAAAGCTTTACCTTTTAGATGAGCTAATGAAGCGATATCGATATCGGCGTTAGGCGACGAAGAGCCAGATAACTGATTCGTAAGATTATTGAGACTAGATGCTGAATTACTTCTGCTACATACGTTGCCTATAACGAAAACACAACGAACGGCATTGATTTGAAAAATTTCACACATTAGTTATAAATTACGTATTTTGCAAGCCAGTACGATATTTTCAACAAAATAAAATAATAAGCATGTTCAGTTTGTTATCACTATAACAGTGACTACGAACAAAATTTACATGATTTTAGAATACATTCAACCTCCAAACTGTCGAAATGGTTCATAAATAACCAAATCGGAGAAAAAACAAGAAAAAAATCTGAACTCGGCACATCAAAGTACCAGGTCATCAACATCTATATGATAAAATTCAATCCCAATTTTTGTATATTTATCCCCATTTTCTGCATTATTGATAACATTTTAATTTTGAAAAAAACTGCTATTCTATCATTTCACTACTATTTAAGCCACAAAGCTGAGATTTGTACTATTGAAAAGAGGAGAAAATTGGCTCAAGTTCTCTAACAAAATTAATTTTTTTATCGATATTAGTTTTTCACAAATCGGCCACAAAAAATCTGCAAATTAATGAGAAATTTGCCATTTTTTGTCATTTATTTCAAAGAGATGGCAGAAAAAAATTTTCAGCGATGACCCCCTACTTTTTACCAACAAATTAATTTCCATCATCAGATTTCACCTAAAACGAATTAATCACGAGATGACGTGTGTATGTATATATATACACACACACATATACAAAATGCTTTCTGCATATTTCACCACCTATCACACCCATTATGTATATGATTTTGGTCATCTAGGATTTGTGACTGGAGAGGGCATAGCCCTCTACTCCCACGCTATTAGTTTATATAATAAGTCAAAACTGAGACGAATTTCAGGACGTCATTACCTACTGCAAACGAGACGTGTCTAAAAAAATCTCAAACTATCATAAAAACACTAATCGCCTTATTATCATGGGGAGGTACTACTAAGGCTTTTTACTAGCAGGTATGCGCATGAGGGTGATAAAAGAGATGAACCGCCATTTTGTGTTATTATTATTATTATTATTATTATTATTATATATAGTAATAATAAACAACGTAAAATTCATGAAAAACCATCAGTTCCTTAGAAAAATCAAATAACGCAAGGTGGCTATTCATCACTTACCACCCTTATGCGCATACTTGCTAGTAAAGAGCCTTAGTACTAAGTACGGATTATCGATAAAACTAACCAGTTTTAGCCTGCTTAGTGGCGTTTTCTATACTCTCGATCAACGATTTTACCGATAATCGACTATCTTGCTTCAGCATTTTATTGGAGTGATTCCTCCTAGTAATTTCCTGGGACATAACCGACGAGATTATAGAAGACGTATCGGAACTGGAAAACGATCGATGCAGTAATGGTGCAGGTGATGGATCTACTTCTAAGAACCGACGCAAAACATGAATTAATTGACACTAAAATTGATCATATGTGTAGGAACTAACAGACAAGAAAATCTTGGTAATATTACTTGATAAGGTCTGAATTTTTGTCTCAAGAATTTTAATTTTATCCCGTAATTGTTTATTTTCTAAAACCAGTCTTTGTAATTCGCTTTGCGCTTCAGTCTTCAAATCGTTAGCCACACGAACCGTCATTAGCAGGTCATTCTGGAATTGTTCCCATTCGGATTGCTGAAAAACAAATCCTATAAATTTTTGGAGAAAAATTAAACAATTATGATGGGGGACGCTCACCTCTTCTAATCTTAATTTTTTCTCGTCTTCAAACGACTGTTTTAATTCTATATGCTGTCTATTCGACTCAGCCAAGTGTTGCTGTGTCTCTAATAAAACATTTTTCAATTGTTTTTTATCGTCTAGGTGACACTGGCATTGAACTTCGAGTTCGATGTAATTTTCGCGTATTTCATGCAACTCAACGTTCAGTCGATCAGCTTCCTCTTTATGTTTTTGACATTTGTATTCTAAATCATTTAATGCGGACTTAGCATTGTTTCGTGTAACCTACAAGACAAAAACAGCAAAAATAAGAATTCAATCAGACAAAATTTATATGGAATCAACGAGTTTCGAGACGGTGTCGAACCCAAACCCATTAAATCACAAAAATATAATAATAAATAATCATTTTCTGATAAAGGAATTAAAATGTTGAGAATCTATAATTCAATAGGAATCTTAGTAGATTTGCACACTAATCGACCGATACAATAGCCTTTTCGTGATTTTCAACTCATTCAAAAAACTTTTTATACGACAGGAACAAAGATAAACAATTAATACGTGAGTAAAACAGACTCAGATAAATGAAAAACTTTTCATATTTCGCTCAAAAACTGGCAAACAAACTGAAAACTAGAGTTTGAATCATCAATTTTTATAGTCAGCACCACAGTTTTCAAAATGAATATTTTACTGGTCAAGCCGTAACTTTCACTCAATTTTCAGTTCAAATTATAAAGAATTAGGTTCCAAGGGAGCTTTAAATATGTCCATTAAGCGAAACAGATGATTATGAAAGAAAAATTAATGCAAAAATCAACAATATTGGAAAAAAAATCAAATTCAGGGGCAATAGAAAATATCAAAATAAATTATGAAATTCAAATCACTTCAATCATCCTCATTACTTAATTTCAGTTTTGATTAGAACATGAGCTTTGGTAATTGAAAAATTGAACTTCAATCCAACTTAATTCAACTTTTTCCGACTAATGTGAATTTATTGGGAATTCTAATTCACAGCACTATTTAAACAAACTGAATAAATTTTATTAAAGAAACAACAAAAAACCGACTGCGTTTATCTGAATGAATACCTCTTATTGGTGGATATGCCCAAACTTATGACAATAATTTTTTCAATCTCTAAATTCTTATTTTCTTCAATTACAACTCTTCTAATTTTTTAATAAGAATAGCCTAGGACATTCTCCGGATGATCAGGAACATTTTGAGCCTACTTTCATTAAAATCTATAAAGTAAGATACCGGTTTTGAGCGAAAAAAATTCCATTAGTTCCGCACATAGACATACCAAACATATAACTTCCTCCGTAAGCAGTCAATAAAAATATACACGGGGCATTAATCCTGAAATTTAGATTTATAAAAAAACTACAGCAAAAACTACACTACTGAAATAATATGAACTCAAGGAGAACGAAAAAAAGTGATGTATCCATCGTGGGAAGGGTTGAAAATAAGAAAAAAAGAAAAACAACTGGAAACTCGTGTAGCAAAATTTCTGAATAATTCGAAAATTATGGTAAATTCTATTTTAAAAGTAATGAGATCTACCAGAGAAAATACGAGAAAATGAAACAAAATAATTTTCATCATGCGCAAAAAAAAACAACTTACTCTACTTTCTTCTTGCGAATGGAGTAACTGTTCTTTTAGCTTCACAATTTCGCACATACTTTTTGATAACTGCTCCTGTAAGGATGCTAACTTGATTTCTAGGTGATCCTTTTCTTTACGAAGCGTGTCTATTAAATCGTCTAGTTCACCTTTATCTGCTTGTTTATCGCGAGCATTTTCCATTTCCTCAATCTGATCAAGAGAAATAATATTAAAAAGAATTTATATGCTCGAACATGAGACAACGAAGTGAAGCACCAGCGTATACCTAACGCAAGAATTAAACCTTTCCAGCAGCTAGAACATAATTGTACGAAGGATAACTTGGTTACCCTCAACAAGTTTACATTATGACCATAAAGGCCATAACCGGATAAACATAGAAAATCAGCCTTAGCTCCGATTTTGACGATTTTTTTTTTCGTGAATATTACTTTCATCCCAAAAGTACTCCTGACTAAGTACGGACGCCTAAAAGTCGAATGTCGGGAAGAAAATCCTTTTAGGGTTTTTTTCTTTACAAAAATTGATTATCTCCGCGAACTTCGACTCTTAATCGTCCATACTAATCCAGGAGCACTTTTGGGATAAAAGTAATGCTCACGAAAAAAAATCGTCAAAATCGAAGCTAAGGCCGATGTGATTTCCAATGCTTATCTCACTAAGGCCTTTCAAATTTTCCACGCAATGAAGGGGAGGAGAGGGGGAAAATAAAGCCACCAGAAAGTGGTATTCCTTTTTCCTAGAATCATCTCAAAACACTACGAGCTTGAAAAAAATCAACAGAACTTCATAAATTATTTTCAGGAGAATAAATTGCAGATCATAACAATCGAAAAATGAATACCTTGCATCTAGCATTATCGAGAAGTGTCGTTAGTCTCGAAATTTCGATGCATTTACATGAACTATCTTCCTTAGCTAGAGTTAATTCCTGCTCCAACTGACTTCGTTCAGCGTTTGTGGCTTCGATGGTATATTCTAACAAATTTACTCGTTCTTTCAAACTCGACGATTCTTGTTTCTGTCGATCTAACCCACGATTCAATTCTTCTAACTCGTTCATTAATTCTTTTTGTTTTACTAGCAACCCTTCGCGTTCTTGCTGACCATCCTAAACGATTAGAAAAGCATTAATTTGTGAACAAATGACATATATTTTTGTGACAAAATTAAAACCAATAGGGAGACTTCTAGATATAAGTAGTTGAAAGTTGAACTGAAAAATAAACTGCAAAAACATTTATATAACTTAGTAAAAATTATTCACACTGAATTTCAAAACTTTAAATTATTTAATACCCAACCTTCTTCGGTTTCTTCATTCCTCCGAATGGTTCAAACATTATTCAGAGATTTATGATAACTTCTAATGAATAAATACACGAGCAGCACACGTATTCAGGAATCGCAGAGAATAATAATTGTAACGATAATATTAAAAAAAAAGTACGCGATTATATACGGAATACATATAACCAATACTAGGAATTTGGGTTCGAATACACACATAATCGTTTCCAAACACGTGCTGCGCGAATAAAAATTGAATTTGTGAAAACAAATGATGAGAAGCCGAAGCGATGAGTAATCGTTTCTAATCAGTTCCACGTGTTTATTCATAGCAAATTAAAATCTTCTTACGTGATTATTAGAATGATTCGGCTTTTATAAATTTTTGAAAATTTTGATCAGATATAACGTAAACAAATAATTAATAAGGGGAAAAAATAATAAACATAATATAAAATATTTCAAATTCATGATAACTGACCACTTAATTTGAAAGGAAATTTCGAAACTTATACGATAAAAATTCCTATTTTTGAACGGAAAACTTTACGCACAGCTCTTTTGAAAATTAATTTCCCTGAAATACAACTCACAACCTTTAAAAAGGCGATTCCTTACATGGACGCACGGAATAAATTTGACTTGGTAAGAAACACGCCGAAGTGACGTGAAAAAGGATCGGTCAAAAGACAATTACCGCATTTCAGAGAACAGGCAAGTCGAGCTAATACTCTTATCGAGAATATGTAAGTGGAGAAGATTTAAATTCTCATTAATACCAGTTTCGTCAAACAAAAACGTCATAGTCAATAGGATTCGAGTCACAAATAACCAACAAATTAACTAGATGAATTTGAATAAGTAAGAATCAAACTTAAAGGCTCAAACTTTAAATAATGTGATCACAAATACTCGAATTGGTCTACACTTCTGGCTTTGAAAATAGTCATAATTTCTGATGATTCATTTCCAACTCAGTAAACAAAATTGACGGTAACCCACAGCTAACAACAATAGTTACTTCCCATGTAATATATAAAGTATTGGTTTTCTTAACTTCAAAAAATTACGATAATCATAATACTTCCGTACCCTCAGCAGCAGAAGCAGTTTTTGTTCACGTTCCGAGAATGATGATTCTGACTTAGAATCCAGCAGCAAATCTTGTAAGGTATCAACTTTACTCCTGGCATCTTCTAATTTTTCAGTCTGCCTACAGAGTGATTCAAGTAGGACACCTTTTTCTTCGCCCAGCCTCTCATTATCATTTTGTAGATCCGAAAGTTGCGTCTGCAAATCGGCTAGCTCTTGTAATGTAGCCTGAAGTTCTTCACTAGTACTGTGAAAATAAAATAAAAGTAATAGTGATTTTCAAGGAACTGAAAATTCGCTGAGGCATATTTCTCTAACTTGTATCAACTACTTCAGTTTTAATACTAGGAATTTTTTAAATTTGAAAAAATTCAGAGAATGTTTCTAAAATAAAGACAATCAAATGATAGAGGAAAATTAACAAATTGACAATTTTCTAACTTGAGAATTTAATTTTAAATTTCATCGAAGATCAACGGACAGAAACATTCAACAAAAACAAATTTAGAAAATAAATTAGAAAATTCTCTCAACAAAAGTTTAAAAGTGTAGTATGAGTAAGTGAGAATAAACACGGGTCTTAATTAATACAAAAATCTTAAATAATTCTTTTATTTTCTTTTTGAAGGAAAAGACAATTATACGAATACAAACACAAAGAAAAATGAAGCTATACCTAAGAGGGTGAGGAATAGAAAAAACCGGACGGTCATGGGTCAATGAGATAACTAGTTTCCCTAGTTCAGACTCACGATATTAAAATGAAAAAAAGGTTAGAGTTCCAGGTTTCCCATCAAATAGATACTGCAGCCAAAAACAAATGAACAGCAGTAAATCAACCTAGCCTTAATTTTTTTTCTTCAAATTTTAAATTCAACGCTTATTTACAACTCAAATCTTGAATTTAAGTTGGAAAACGTTAAGGTTCAATCTAGTTAAGAAAAAAATCAAGATATCACTGTTCATTTTTTATTCCCGCGAAAAAATTTATATGAACCAACCACATTATATTTTTTTTTTTTCACCTCAAACACATAATAATAATATTTTACATGAAGTTTTTCATCCTTCCCTCTGGATATTTCATTATCCAACAAAAACTCATGAAATTAATATGTATGCCCTGTCGATGTTTTCAATTTCGGGCGCGGGTTCTCAAGTTACACACATTTTTCGAATAATTTTATAATTCATAAGAAAAAAATTTCAAACAATACGATAGATATTTTTTCTGATTTCACGAACATCAAAGACTTCTGCCTTAAAACTACAGTAGGATTTCATTCATTCGAAAAATTGAACTAGAGTTTTTACATTTGTCTCCATCATTGAAAAAAAAACACCTGTTTACATCTTTGTGCAAACAAATGACGCTGCACCAGTTTGTTAACGTTCTTTTTTTTTACTTGATAAAGACGGGAAAAAATATAGAATTAATATATTACGTCATTTCAATATGATTCATACTCGACCAGCAAACGATATCAAGGGAACATTTCAATCTTAATTTGGTGATTTCTTGCGTAAGTTTTATTAGTCACGAGATGATCGACGAACCTGTAATGGGTTTCCTCCATTTGCATAATACGATCTTGCAAACAGGCCACTGACACCTCACTGAGACTACTACTGGAATGTTTATCCCAATCGTGAGCGTCGAGCATTTCCTAAAACGTATTTTACATTCATATTATATTTCAAGGATATGAGATATATTATGTTTTTTGTTTTTATCTCAGCAAGCATGAAATTTACTTACGGTACTATCTGAAGGCGGAGCGATCGAAGCAGGAGCAGAATTCGGCAATTTTTTACCCCGACTGAGCCCATTTTTTATTGAATTTTCTACAGATGGAAGCGTATCGACTTTTCCTATCCTTAAAAGAATATTATTTTGAATTTCGTCTCGCTGTTCCTGTAATTGAACAAACGAGAACAGGTTAAATTCAATATTTCAGCAGAAATTATTTGAAGGAGACCGGTTTTATTAAAAGTTTATTTAGACATTTCTATACTTGCATGCCTAGGACAAACCAATGGACACCTGAAAAACCGGAATAAAAAAGATTTTGTGCGCTTTGAAGTAGATATAAAAACTGAAACTAGAATGAAATTTGAATATTTCTAACACTGTTGGCAAACAGATAAAGCTTTGTTCGAGTTAAGCAATCAATCTCTGCCAAAGGAATTAAGACAAGACCGGCACTGCTTTCGGGTAGGATTATTAAAATAAGATCAGAAAGCTGATTCAAGCTGAGAAGATACACTGAGTTAATTTTTGAAGCAAGTTTCAAACAGGTGGGGGATCAAATAGAGAAACTAAACCATGAAAATCGGAGTTTGGCAGAAACCAACACATGTAGAAATCAACCATACAGACTATAAAAAATTGTTTTTCCATCGATCTATTTCATACAGTACGTGAGATCCAACAGATCATAAATACGGCAACGTTCACCAAATGAAGTGTTAAGATAAACAAATAACATAATCGACGGATCAACTTCGACCAGTTCACAATAGCAAAATAAAATTACAGATTTTTCTTGAAATAGAACGACTTGACGAACTTTCTCCGAACTGATTTAACGGTACATGAAATATGACGCTGGAAGAAAGATGTCTTTGACATAAAAATTGCTGTTCTGAATTATTAACCACCAGTAATAAATGATCAAATGAGGAATTGAAGGAAAATATAGAAAATAGATGATTTTATAAAAATAAGACCATCGTAGACATAATTATGCGAAAAACAGATTTAGCACGTGATAAGAATAATATTATTAATGAATAATAAAGAAAAAATGATTAATGCGTTCTTCAAGATGAAATCCATCGAAAATGATTTCTCAAGAAACTAAATCAGCGTGCAGCAGCTTTTGTTTCAATGAATAATAAACCTAAATTGTGGTCATTAACAAAACGGTTACCGAAATTCAGTTGAAAAACTGTAAGAAATGAACATGATTGCCAAAACGACCACTTTTCCGAGATTTTAACAAAATTAGGACAAATTTCAGCAAAAGATCACGGTGACGAGAATACCTTTCACTATATAATACAAGAGAATACTAATACCGGGGTAAATTCTGTGATAAGTGATTAATATTTCCAAATATAACAATATAAGACGAGTGAAAGGTAACTGCCTTATAAAAATTAATAATCATTAATCAAGGAAAGTAAGTCCTACTAGAATAAGATTCATCAGAATTGATTCGAATAGATTACAATACCCCGATTGCACATATTTTCAATGGAGAACTTCTATGGTGATGAAATACGTTGACATGGAAAAAAATGAAAAACTAATAACTTTATCGTCAAGTTTAACGCTTACATACCTTGAGCGTTTCAATTTCCTTTCTCAACGTTTCCAATTCTCCATGACTACGAACCAACTCCTGCAACGTGAATTCCAGATTACATTTTTCGCTAACCACCGACTCCAATTCTTTCTTAATATTTTCAAAATTTATATCAGCAGCGGTAGGAGTAGTAGCAGTAGCTGATTCGTTATACATCTTCAACGTCGAATTATCTTTGATAAATTCGACTGCTGGCTGCTCGACACCGCCACCACTCACATCTGTTGATGAACTTAAATGATTCAATTTAATTAAGTGAACCGCAGCAGCGCCAGGAACAGGATAATGTATATTGCTATTCGTAACGGCCGGCTTTTCAAATTCCTTATTATTAGCGCAATGGCTAGCTGCTGTTGTTGCCGCTGCTGCATTATTTGAAATAGTAACAGCTGATTCAAATTGGCTGGCCTTTGTTGAACCAATATTGTTTTTATTTTTGGTACCGCTACCCGAACCCGAAGATCCGTGACCTTTTCGAAATAAGGTTTTGAACTTCAACATTTTGGCGCATACAAGCGGAGCAGTGAATGCTTATGAGTAGAGTAATGACAATGAAAAATCCTCAGACACACGTTCACATGAAAGCTCTTTTAAAGTTTGACAAAAGTTCAACACTGATTCTCGAAGCAAGTTGTTGGAACACAGACGGAACATACAAACAACACAACAGAGCGAGAAAGTTTCCACATTCCACTAGTAAATAAAACCGACTTGATTCTCTTTACCAAGCTCTACTGCTCCGGTAACGTAATAAACGCTCAATTTTTTCTTTCGATTCTATCAGAAATTCGCCACGTACGAACACGACGGTGGAATTGAATTAACGCTGAATACTCAAACATCATTGCTCGATTACCGCGAGAGTCGCACAAGACTGAACTGCAATTTTATGATAATTGATAATATTATGATGATTACGTCTACGTGAAAAATACAACCGAGAGGAATGATGAAAAACATAATTATGAATCGCAAACGCGATTTACTCGATTTAACGCGTTAGTGCGCATGCGCAAACTAGATAGATTAAAAAACCAAAAAAGGACAAGATATTTGAAAACATGAACAAAATAATCCACCCAAGAAAGAAAAAAACATAAACGATTAACAAGAAGGTAACTTTTAAATCTTTTCGTCTTTAACTGGACTTCTCCATTAAACTTCACTATTATTTTAACGTACGATTAGACGAAATGCATAAAAATAAATTATTAATCACGTAGAAACATAACAAAAAGGAGAGGCGGAAACAAGCTCGATAAAAAAATGAAAGTTAGGGCAACAACAAGCGAATTAAATTTTTAACTGCCGTTGATAAAAGTATGTCAATAAAAGAAACCAGTCCGCGTATAAGTATACGAACAATGAAGAAGAACAAATATTTATTTTTCGTGTCACTCCTATGCATCAACATCATCATCATCGTTCATGGTGATTTGTGAATGAATAATTCCTCCGTTTTCGATATGAGTACAATAACGTCGCGTCAGCGAAAATAGTCTTGCAGTTCGAACGTTGAAATTTCGACATCAGAATCAGACAGAGCCCGTAAGAATGTAGGGAGATCAGAGTCGGTTTTAAGGAGTGATTTGAGGTATAATCCCCCAACCACCGAAAAAAAAAAGATCAATTAAAACACGGTTTTTCAAATTTTACGTCAATGAAATATGAAAATAATTGTTAACCCCTCTCATAAAAATTCTTAAATGTAACAAAATATGATTCTATCTGATTCTATCCCCTCATCCACAAGAAGAAATCCTGAAACTGAGCCCGTGGAAGATGGAATTATAAAAGGATTTACAAGGCCGAAAAAACATCTTGATACATCATGAATACAATTTTTTCCAAATTTATTTGGATACAGTCTTTAGCAAGACAACGATAATTTCAGAATTGAGTAAATACCTATAATTTTTAACGAGATAAAAATTTTTCCTTTTAACACTCATGTATTACATTCTCAGCCCAGGCCGCGGTGATGAGGGAAGCTTTGGGTTCGATCCCTCATGGTTAAAAGAGGAAAATGGATTAAAAGTACGACTAAACCGATTTTGGGGAAACACCTGAAATTGAGAAACAATGAGGGAATTCCAGTATGAGAGAAGCTTGGAGGGAATTTGGAAAAAAATCCAAGTTTGAATTTGAACTTAATAAAACTTGAACCCCTCCATCCAGCCGACAATGAGAAAATCCTGCCACCGGCCGCTTCTCACCCCATAATCTTAAGAATAGGCGTCTTTACTCATTTTCGATTTTGAAATTATGACCAATATATTCAGAGCCGTAGTCATAAGAGTGGTCATAGGAGGGAAATTAATCCTCCAAAAAATTTTAAATTGGCCAAAAGGTTGGAAAATTTCAAGCCAATAGGAAAATTTATCATTTTTTAGTGTTTTTGATATGCAAAAAAAACATTTACACAAACAAAGAACCGATAGCCAACGCATAATCAAATTTCCCCACTAAATTTTAGTTGTGAGTTGAAAAATTTTGAAATTTACCCCCCCCCCCGCAGAAATTCCTGCTTGCTATGGCTCCGAATATAATGTATTAAGTATACTACAAAAATTACTCCAAATAGCATTTCAATTTTTATTTAAAATTTTTACCGTAGTCTTGATTTTTATAGCATTTGGTACCTTAACTTACCTATATCTACGTATTAGTCATTACCCTTCAGTTTTGTTGAATGAACAAAAATTGTATATGTTGAAGACGAAGGTTGTGGAGGGGAGAAGGTATTGAAACCCAAATGGACCCCTACAATAATTATTCTTCTGGAGAAATTTAATTGCTTTTTTTGAGTTTTCAAAGCTGATGCTAGGCAGAAAAGAGAGCTTAAAGGTTTTTTTGTGACTCATCGAACGAGTCCTACCGATAGTTGCTAAAAACGAGAAAAAATTGTGTTCTTTGACAATTGAACTTTGCGTGAATTTAAAAAGTTTGGAAAAAAATTTCATTAGCTGGCGACGTCCGAATTTAGTAATTACTAAATTTATTCCTTCGCAGGTGTACATTGGTATACTTAGTGTACTTTGAACAGATAAAATAACTGTAAAAGATACATTTTTCTTGCCCATCATCAGTTTTGTAGACGTAACTTACCTACAGATAACTTGAAATTTTTTTTCGAATATTTCGGATCAAGCTCATTTAGTATTTTGACCAGAGGAGGTTCCATAGGTAGGCGGACATGGGCTTCAGCCCATCCAAAAAAATTAAGGAAAAAATGGAAATATGAAGAGAGAAGATAAGTTGAATGTACAAAGAAATTTTAAATAAAGCTTTCGACAATAAAGTTCAGTGGGGTAAATAGTTCCGTCATGAGGGTTACACACATTCTCAATGGTCTCTGTAACGTATATTTTCATCTATTTTTAAATATGACAAACAATTTGTCCACATGCTCTCAAATACCAAAAATGCAGGTATTCATCAATAATGAAAACATCCTATAGCTCTTTGTAAACAACCACTAAATTACCCGTATTTGATTTTATGAATATAGATATAATGTCCGTTTATTCATGACCTCATTTTACCTGTCCCTCAATTATATCGCGAGTCAGCACAATTCCCTATAATAACAAGCCCCTACCTCACTTAACCTATCCAGCACGTACACTTACAAACCCCAAACGGGTATATAAACCCTCGATTTGAAGGAATTGTTGCACAGTACCTAGAGCTTTTGTTACAGAGCTACTAGTTAATAGACAGTCTTGTCTAAGGGTTTAAATCCCAGATGTTAAACCTAGTTTATAGTGTTTAAAATATTATTTAATGTACTTGTGTCGTACAAATTATTATTTTATTATAAGTGTTAAATCAACCTTGTGTTTTTGAATATTATTGAGTCTCTCAAATACGTTAAGGACCACAATAGTCGTGGATGATAAATGAACTAATTAAATTATTATAGAGGTATTAATGCTTTCCTAGTGTTGAATATTTCATGTATGGTGTAACACTGAAAGTGGTTCTAACTTGTTACTTTACAACCTCTTCTGGCTGTTACAGTCTCTTCTATTAACCCCGACAAAAAAATCGCCAAAACTGATAAAAATACTAAATTGTTAGAAATCAAGCCTATTTTTATTGGTTAAGGGGGTCTGGACTCTCAGGACCATCTATTATACCCCCTTGATAGAATTCCTCTGTTTTTAAAAATGCCAGAATGTTATTCCACAAATACCTATGGCTACAATCATACTATAGTAGATTCAGGGCTGTAACCCCCACGTGAGCATCGCAAGCATTTCCCGCTGTAGAAAAATTTGAAAATTTACCCTTTTTTCCACGGACTCACAAATGGGAGAGAAAATTGGGAAATATCCTCTCTTTCTGAAATTTGAGTTGCTCATGTTGGAAAAGGGGTTGCGCTACGTGCCTAAGTAGACTACATAGTTATGGACGTATCATTCTATCTTATAACAATAAGCAGACGTGACAAGTGAGGAAGAGAAGGGGAGAATTCTCCCGGGCACGGAATTTTTAGGGGCCAGGTATTCTCAAAAAAAAAGAGAAGTAAGTAGATTTTCATGGAAAATCTATTTAAAAACCCTTAAATCTTTTACGTCCACTTCCCAATATCAAAAGTAGGTATATGAAACCGGTGGCAGAAACCTTCATGCAGCATAGTTATGTTCCATGTAAAACATATAGGAAAATTTTTGCAACACACGGGATTTTCTTAAATTGATCGAACCTAAAACTCAAAATAAGATATAATTTCTAAATTCTAATATTCCTCTTTCTCTTTCTGAGTATACAAAGTCTGCATCACATGGGAAACATTTAAGTTTCCACCGCTGCATGAAACTTTCTATTATGACTGTTATGGCAACTACGTGTACCCAAATTTCATCCAATTGTAACATATAGGCCCCTGTGGTGCCCTGTCCTCGAATCCCTAAGCCTGGAAAAACTTATAACACGTATACTTTATACATTGCAAAAAATAAATAAATATATCTATATAAGGTCTGAAGCACCGCTTCACGGCGCTTTGGCTTGTGCCAACCTTGGATATTTGCTGGCATAGTAGAGTAACAATTTAGAATTTTTTGTTTCAGCTGAAAGTAATGAAATTTTTTTTTTTCGTAGATATATGTGTCTGTATGGATATAGTGGCACATGCGCATCGAATTTGAGGGAATAATATTGGTGAAATAATATTTAGCGAAATAATTTTGTTAAAGAATTAATTTTGTCGAATAATTTCAAATAATTTTGGCTGGCTGGCATGTTTATTACAGTGATAGTATGCACAGTGCCGAATTTCCCATGAGACAAATGTGCAATTGTCTATAACAAATTTTTAAAAGCTATAAATTTAAAAAAAAAAAATTAAGTTAAATCAAAAACAATGTTGGGTTGAAGCGGAGTAGTTTTTACCCAGTTTTCTGAAAAATATGGTATTAAAATTGATCTCACGAAAGGATTAGGAGTGGGGATGATAAAAACTATCCGTTTCATGAAAAAAATAAAGATTTGGTACGATTTCATTTTCATCTGTATAATTTTGTTTTAATGAAGGTAGGTATTATGTATGTGCGAATATTTATGATGTACCGTATAAACATGTACAACCAAAAATTTGTATTTACGGTTTTAAGATAACAAAAAATTTCTAGAAAAGTAGTTTTTCTAGAATTTTGAAGAAACTACGAAAAGGATCAGGCTAAAATTTTCACGATACATCGTTCTAATGTAAGTGTAAGTCTGATAGAAAATTTAGTGCCTATTAGTTTAGTGGTTTTTAAACAAACTGGAAAAAAAAATTTCTGGAAAAATTATTTTTCCATGGTTTTAAGGAAACAACAAAAGTGATTATAATGAAATTTTTGCGAAATGTAGTTCTTTTGTTAGACCAGATCTAGTCGGAGTTTGGTACCAATTGAGTAAATAGTTTCCAAGAAAAATATAAAACGAAAACAAACTGCTGGTTAAAAACAAGTCGCAGGTATTGCTTGAAGTATCTTATTCATCTTTACGGTGACAGGGGTTACGAGTGTCTTTTCTGCATTTAATTAATTTAGTTTATAAGTCTTATTTTGTGATTTGTAGATGAAAATTGGCAAACTGTGTTTTCTAGCGAACCTATTGCTGAACTATATTTTTTTCTCCCAGCAATGTACTCTGAACTTTTCTTTGGGTGAAGGGGGCTTCACTTTAAAAAATTTCGCTTGCTCACTCCGCTTGCAAAACTTAGAATAGATGCTTACCTGTTGAAAAATTTTTTCATACTGCTAAATGTTACCTACACTACCTGAAACCTATAGGTACCTTCTTATATTATTTTCTCTAATTTTTTTATATTTAAGGACAACCTCCCCCCCCCCCGCTGGATACATCTCTGCTTTCTTTAATAAATGACATGGAAAAAGCGGCAAAAGTAATTTTGCCTACAAGCGGCAAAGAGCTAAATGAGGCACTGCTCAATTCAATGAGAGTCAAAAAAGGATGGACGATGGCACTCGATTCAATGATTATAAAAATGAAGATGGGACTCGATAAAAATTTTATATTTGGGATTCAACTTAATAAAACATAAAATGTTTGTCTTATTCTCCTTTGATCATTTTCTTCCTAGTTTTTGTGATTCTTCTTTCCTGTCATTCATGACGGGACACCAATCAATTTTATTTAATTAAAAAAGAATTAAATTTAATAAAAATAAAAAAGCTGAAAACTGTTAATTTTTAAGAAAAGTAAGTGCTGTAAAATTTATATAAGCTATAATTATGTGAGTAACATGATGTTTTAATTCGAAAAAATAATTTTCTGCCTTTTTTTCTTTTATTGATTTGTTTTTTCCCTAACGCTGAAACGTAAATTAACTTAATTTTGTTATGACATCTTGTCTATGACATTTTGTCTATGACATTTTGTCTTTGAAGACTTGTATTAAAATATGTTAAGTAACATAATATTCCATATTAAGTAATACTTTTCCAAAAGTACTTCTTTAACGTGAAAAAATTCCCTAATTAAAAGAATATATTATCAAACTTATCTATAAAAACTCGAAAAATAAACAGGTATTCCTACAATTCCAAAAAAACGGCAAAAAAAGTAAATGAAATATATAGGTACAGTAGCCCAACTATATTATCAAATCTTTTTTTGTGTAGGTATACCTACCTATCCCTGAAATAACAAATAAGTATTTTCATTTTTCAGAAGAAAGGTCAATGTATCATTATCTACGCTTGCAATTAAAGTAAATTAAAAATCAAATGTCTACAAACTGAGAAAATTTGTCAATACTTACTACCATTTTAGTTTTCAAGCTGCTGTTGAATATATTAAAGAAATGGCTTACGAGTTCAATTCAAACCGAGTTTTCTGATATTTTACTTTTTTTCTATATAAAAATTTTATCAAATAATTGACAACATATGGAATGTACGACTTATTTCTTTTCAATATTATTTTACACTTGTGTAACTCTCGCCGTGTTGCATTGAATTATCTGCATTAGTTATGCTCTAAAAACCATGATGTTGAAATAGAAAGTATATTTATTATGATCACAAAAACAAAATTTTTAGCGGCCACCGTGTTCCTATGTAAAATAAAATTATTTCTATAGTTTTTTATTTTTTTTAGAAGGTAATAAAATTTTTGAAGAAATGATATCGGCTACTTATATCTCTCAAATTTAGTCGTAAAATGGAATTTATAGGCAGGTGGGTACTCGATGTTTTTAGATTTGTTTTGAAGACTTTTAAAAAACTACACATTCAAATCGCCGAATAGATGATCTGTGAGATTTAAAATTATGAAAAATGAATGGATAAATTAACCCTTTAAACCCTTTCAATCACTAAGAATAGTGAAAAAATGACAAATTTTTTGAAATAAAACATTTCAATTAGAAAAAATTTAATTAACACGGACAAAAAATTGTAGCACGTTATCACCAACATATAACTTCAAATTATTTTACACGTAATATTTGTCGAGTTTTTAAAAAGCATTTTTTTTTCAAATGATTGTTGTACTGAGTTTTCCATAAAGGTGGAATCTCAACAAATGAAAATAGATTTTCTTCTATCTCCTTTGTTATAAGCTTTTATTCTACTCATTACTGCAATTTTAAAATATACCAATACTGCAGCCAACCTTCCCCAACGAAATAATATTTATTTCGTATGAAGCTTAAGCCAAAAAAAAACAAGCTGTTTTGATTCAAAACTACAAGAGGTTTGGCATTGCACCTATAATGAAAAAAGAATGAAACTAGAAAACATAGAATAATAATAAAATAACAAAATTACCTGAAGCAAAACAGTCCACTTACATGCTATTATTAAATTAGCCAAGTATGTAAGTACACTCAAGTTCAAGCAACAGAATTTTGAACTCGAACTAATTTCACACGTGATGGAATTTACTCAAATGGATTAGACAAAGCAACAGAAAACTAATAAACTAATGACAAAATAATTAATTTTTCATTTCAACTTTTCCACAGAACAAAATTTAAAATCATATGAAAAAAAAAAAAAAAAAAGAACTGGTGATTGTAATAGGTTTTTGGCAACAGTGTTGCCAAACCTAATAATTACAAGTTTTTATTCTACTAATTACGGCGATTTTAAAATATTGTTGTTCTATACTCTCACTACACTCACTCAATACTGCAGGAGGGCATTCAGAAATGTAACTCAGGGTGACGGGTGTGCAACTGTGGTGGACTATCACATGACTTGAAAATTAAAACGGTTGTCCATTAGGCCACACCCATTTCCAAACGACTTTAGGGTAATGAATGGTTGTCCCTTGGTTGTGGTGGACAACCCACTTATTTTTGAACGCAAATAACGGTCAACCATGACCTCTAAACTATTTTTTATCATATTCAAATATTTTTAAATAAACTGTGACATTCATAAGTTTGATGTGACAAATTGACTTTTGTGAGAATTTCAAATTTTATTTTGTTTTATGCTAAATTAAATAAAAATGAATTATAATATTGTGTTAGATATTAGAACAGGAAAGCCATTCATGTATAATGATCATATTCTTGTTCAACATAAGGATGATTGTAAGTATTAGCATAGACTTCATCATTTCTTGGTTAAAAAGAGAGAATAGCTCTTCAATAAGTTTTGTTTTTTTTTTCTTAGTGGACAATCTGTTGTGGTGCCAGTACACTATAAACAAAAATGGAGATTATCCAGTTCAAATTGACTCAGCTACTCCAGCCACGTTCGATATGTTAGTAGATTCTGATTCAGAATTAATCAGTATCAACGATGTCTCTGCTGTGTCGAAAAATAGTACTGCTGCAGTTGATGAAGTAGTATCTGATGATACTACTAGCAAATTATTACCACCGAAAGATAAAAATGATGCAGTCGTCACAATTCCCTCCGATGATACCAGTGGTGACTCATCAGCAACAGTCAAATTACCTCATACTTCTAGACAACCCGATCTAGAAGTACAAAACAGACAAAAAGACGTAGAATTACATCGACAACCGGAGGTACCAAGTACCTTGAACTATAAAAAATCCGTTATTTCAATGCCAAAAAATATTATGGAAGCTATACATAAAAATGGTAGCAAAGAACGGATAAATATGCAAGAACGTATGTCGAAACCTGCGCAAAATGATACAAAAAAAGCGCCGGGTAATACGATTCAACCGAAAACAAATCTTTCAAATATTGATTCTGAAAAAGAGGATCAAATATGAATATCCGAGGCTAGACTACAAGAAGAACTAGACGCTCGATATGAAGAAGAAATCATAAACCTTGATGACTCACCTGTACAAAGTACAGTATATTATGCTGTTGAATTTAATGATGATCTGTGTACATCGACTGGGCCACTGTGGAAACGAGCAGATGTCTTGGAGTTACTGACATTGTTTAAAGATGCTGAGCATCTCTTCAAATCAACAACCTGTAAAAATTCAAAGGTTTGGCAACAGATTGCTGCCAAATTGGTCCCATACACAGCTAGACAATGTGAAAATAAATTGAAGTACCTGAAAAAATGGTACATTACTAAAATTGACAATATGAGCAGTGGAGATATTGGAAAAAAAAAGAGTACACTGCGATTTTTTTGAAGAACGATGCCATATTTCATAAATCACACAATATTTGTCCTCCTCATATTGCTTTTTCGGTGAATGGACCAAAAAATATATGTGAAAAAGTTGTTACTGTCAGTGGATATGAAACCGGTGAGTCGACCTCTCCTGAAGAAACAACCGTTTCGACATGTCTGAACAAAGAAGTTGAATATGAAGATACTCCAAAAATAAAAAAATTGAAAATTAGACCTCAACCAGCATCATTGACCAGAAGTGAAAATCTTGTCTATAAAGAAAGAGCTGTTAATGCTCTCGAAAGAATTGTGACGGCATTTGAGGCGTTTGTCGAAAAAATGTAATGAAGAAATGCAATTTGATTTCGAATAATAATCTATTTTTCATCGAAACATAGTTCCAGTATTGATCAACCAATCACAGAGCTAGTAGCATCGTTCGTCCTTCATGTGATATACATCTACATCGTCATTTGGTAGCGTTGTTTTTGTCGTCACAATGTGCTTCTCTCTGAAATTCACTTGTGCGTGTTGGTGCTTGTATCAAGGAATCTAAATTTCAGAAATTTATGAAAAATACAAGGTTTGTGAACAGATTTTTTTTATTAACATTTAAATTTGTACGTGAAGATGTTATTTGTTTCGTTATTGTTATAGCTCATCTTAAAATGAATAATCCTCCTCGTCGTTGTGTTCCACATGCTTTATGGCGGCGTTACATGGTGGAATTAATGGAACGCAATCCACGGCAACCTAACGCTTTCCCACCTGAACAAGCACGAGCAGCAGAAAGACAACCAGAAAATGATGTAAGACAACCTGAGATTGATGTGAGCCAACCGGAGATTGATGTTTGACAACTGGAGAGTAATGAACCACGAGGTGATCATGATCATGAACACAATGCTAGATTAGACCAACGCGGAGATTTGATTGAAAGGTAAGAATTCGATATAATTTTGAGTAAAATGTTGTGTCCTCTTTACCATAACACAGCCCATCGAATTTAGCGATGGGATGCGATGACATTGATAATTTGTTGACAGTGATTATATTACATTAAATGGCATTAGTATAATATTACAAGGATGAAAATCCTGAAGATTCCCATCGATTGTGTTTTATTGCGTTTGTGCTCGGTTCCAATGAATAAATCGTTGAATTGTAACTATCTGTTTGTTTGTTTATTGTTTCACAGACTGCCTCTCCTATGTAATGAAAATGGACAACCACAAATTCGACAACCAGAAGTTCGAGAACCTGAAGAAATACCTGACGATAGACTGTTAGATCAAAGGTAACACTTCGATTATTATTCATTATATTTTGTTTATGTCATTATTTTTGATAATTTTTTTCTTTCAATTTATATGTGCAGACCACCAAATCCGGTTCCCACTGCTGCAAATCCCTACATGTGGCCTGAATTGGCGCATGTTACATGTGTAAATTGCGGGTTCAAGGGACATCAAACTACTCAATGTCCCTACCCAGGTCGTTGTTGCTACCAATGTAAACAATTTGGCCACATTGCTCGTGATTGTCCACAGTACACGAGTGACAGGTAAAAATTTGTTAATTATTTTCTTACTTCATTAATATTATCTGTCACATTTTTCAATTATATTATTTATTACAGAAGAAATTTGTGTACCAACTGCGGCTTTTATGGACACCAATATCGGAATTGTCCCACTGGTGAAAAGGTATGTTATACCTGTCACCAGAGGGGACACATTTCAGTTGAGTGTCCGACAAGAGGCCATAGCAGCAGCAGTAGCAGTAGTCTTAGTCATAGACTACAAGAATCAGCTATAAATGGTGGCCAAGTACATTGGCAGCAGCAACAGCAGCAACAGCAGCAACAGCAGCAACAACTGGATCGAATTTGTGTGATTTGTTTCGAAAATGAGAGGCAACTTTCATTCATCCCATGTGGACATTTTTGCATTTGTGAAGAGTGTTACTGTCAGCTCGTAGAACTACATGATACGGAAGTACCGTGCCTTATATGTAGGATGATCAGTCGCGAGACTGTTCATATTTATTTATAAGTATCATGTATATATTATTCATTTTCTTTTTTTGTCTTGTATATCTCTTTTCATTTTATGTATTTCAAGTGTGTTTTTTTTCGATATTATTTTTATAATATGTAAATTTTCATTTTTTTGTGATATTCGTTGTTCTTTTGTTAAATTCTGTCGTTAAATAAATTTTTTTTTCAAACATTATGTTATTTTTTTTGGACAGGCAGCAATAGTAAACTATACTTACGAGAATTCAAATTGTAAAAATTTGGAAGATAAAATAATTTAGGTAGAAAAATAGATAGCAGAAATATGTAGAATTTGATAAAGAAAATAACGACGAAAGGCAAAATAAAATTTTTTACTTTTTTTGGTGAAGAAGGAAACAAACAAAAATTGAGAAAACAACTGATACAAAGGGATATAAGTATATATTTGCGTTAGTCGTCACACCTGAAAACATGATGAAGTTGATCATCCTATGTGTACCTCACCGAATCGACCGAGTAGAATAAAAACGTATAAAAAATTAACTAATTTCTTTGGAAAATAATAGCCCAATCACACCTTAACTTTTCATAGTGCTAGAATATTCGTTCAATAGAATGTCAGTAGAAAGTGACAATATAATATGAAAATTAATAAATATTATTGAATCAAACCGATATTCCATAACCTATATACCCATAATATTCATACAACTTTAGTCGACAACAATTTTAAAATAAAAATGACATTTATTACACATTTTGATTATACAATAATCTTGTAAATACACCGATAAATATTGACATCATTTACGGCATCTTCATTATAAAACTACATCATCTGACTATTGACGCCAATATTATTATGAAAAATAAAATACATATATTTAAAACAAGGAAATATCACATCACAGTCACATTGTCAAAGATTGTCTCACTGTCCAATATCATTGAGTAATCCCATTTCTAAAGCTAACTGATCTCAAAATGCTCTACCCTCTTCATTTGTTGCACTACCTTGAGTTAATAATTGTTCTTGTTCTGGTGCTACAATCGTACGTTGCTGCAAATACACTGCACCTTCTGCCTCAAACCAAGGACATAATGTATCAGAAGAATTAGTTAAACAAATATTATGTAGAACACACTCAGCTATAATAGAAGCTGGTATGAGGTCTGTGCAAGACATATCGAGATCCTTAAAATGACAAAATCTACCAAAGACTAAAGCGAATGTACGTTTGATTACTTGTCGCGTCTTAGCATGTTGATGATTGAAGTTTCGCTGTCATTGAGTAAAATTACGTCCCTCTCGATATGGTGGTACGCAAAAATGTTTTGGCTCATAAGCTTTATCGCCTAGAATATATTTATGTGTCGAAAAATAATTTGAAGGATTATCAACAATTGCCTTATAAATTTCTGATTGTCTAAATATTCTAGTATCTGACACTGAACTCGGATATCCAGCAAAACAATCGATGAACTGACGACTATCATCACATATTGCTTGTAATGTAATCCCATAGAAACATTTCCAATTAATGTAAACTTGTGCATTATCTGATGGTGCCTTGATTTTTACGTAGGTGCCATCAATAGCTCCGATAACGCCTTGGAAACCACCCATACGTTTGAATTTTTGAGATATGATCTGCCTCCTCTCCGAATTTGGCCAGGAAATAATTGTTGGCGCCATACAGTTGAAAGCATGTAATACACGCAAAAAGCAGGCATGTAATGTTCCTTTTGATAAATCAAATCGACATGCAACAGATCTGTCATCAAAAAAACGGTAACTTCAATTAGTATTATCAATTAAAAATTAAAAAATATATGATTTACAAAAATTTTTACCTGAAACTATCTGGAGTTGCAAACAACCACAATACTACTAGTAACTGCTTCCTCGGACATGTACTTAGGCGACCAACTGTCCGTTTTCTGGCCAATTTCGATGAAAGTTTATTTAAAAGCCATTCAAAGGCATGTACCGATAATCGAAAATGAGATTGAAATTCAGTGTCAGTAAATCTTGATACAGTATACTCAACAAATGATCGTATTTGCGATATTTGGGCAGCAGTTTGTTTCCTCTTTCGTCTCCTGGGATGCTCCTCATTCGAGGAATCTTCATCATCTACATAAATACAAAAAATCTTATTAATTCATATAAATAAAACACATATTATCACCTACTAATCATAATGCATTTACCTGCTTCAGATGATGAAAGGAGGAAGTCTTCATAGAATTTCACTGTACTTCGCACAATGGCAGTCACTATAATTTTTAAACGCTCATCCATCTTTTAATAACTTATAATAAAATTCACTGACACTAATAACTGAGCATTAAAATATTTTCTAATTATTTTTTAATTAACATTTTCATAATATTTAATGGTAAAATATGAATTTGTGCATGATATGTGTAAATAAACGAAATCTCCCACGTGATAAGAAATCGATATTTCCAAAATTTAAAATCGACAACCAATTTCATCACCCGGGGTGACAATGTAAACCATCTCCTGACCAGAGTGATGGTTGTCCACGCTTACTGTCAACTGAGGTGAATTTTTGAACGAGGTAAGTGTGACAACCACGGTCAACCGTTTTTATGGGTGGAGTCAGGGGTGAATTTCCAAACAGGTAGTTTTTCAATTTTTGATGTTGTTGTCACTCGGAGTGAATTTCTGAACACCCTCCTGACAATACTATGCACTCGAACACTGGCACTACTCATTCAGGTTTTGCAACTCTTACAACATTTCACATTTCATACATCGTTAACACTTTTTCACTTTTCCTACTCAAAGGCTTTTCTTGTAATGGAAGGAGATCACCATTTCCTTTTTAACTGATTTCATACTTGCAGTTTTTGTCCTTTTAATACATTTTAGTATTTTTAATTGACTTGTTCACATTCTTCAGATCCAAAACCTCACTTCATGGTAGCAGAGCTCGATCTGTTCAAGTCAATAGGAGGTAATTACCTAATCATTCATTGAAGTTACTGTAATTTTTGTAATTAGAAATTGCAAGTACATTTTTCATTAAAGGATTACTTTTTTGATGGTTTTTTTATTAAAGAGTTGTTAACTCCATTTACTGAGAATTTTTTATTTTTCATTTCTGAAAATTAATTTTGTGAATCGAATACTCTTCAAAAAGTTATTTTGAAGATTGTTTCATCATTTGTGGAATTTTGAAAAATTTGTTTGCTATTTTTGGTGCACTTTATTAAAACCACCATTTCTGCTGATATGGATCATCTGCCACTGCAAGGAGTTTTTATTAAAATTTGGAACCAATTATTATTGTGGAAATTCAGCTAACTTGGGACCTGGATCATCTGTTACAGTAAGGCATTCAAACATTTAGTGCAACTTTGCTGAAATTCTGAAATCTCAATAGTTCAACATTGATCATCTCTTCATTGTTTTGTTTGTCATTTTTTTGTTTTTCCTGAAGTGGATCATCAACTTTGGTCAATTGTCAGCATTTTTTATTGGAATAAGTCCAGTAGTTCGCATGTCTGAAGAAGATGTGAAGTTATTCAGATTGTTTTCTCACAGTAAAATTCCAAAATCATACGAACTGGTTTGGAAAGAATTCAGTATTCCACAGATCAAAGGTAATATATTTTTTGATAATTTTCGTGTGTATATTTCTTGTACTGTGGGTGAACTTGAATGTGATTCCCAACTAGAGGCAATTTTGAATTTAAAACCTATACGAATTATTCTTTGGAAGGAAACCAAATTTAAAAAACTTAAAAACTTTTGGATCCCTTGTCTACAGACATATTCCTGTAGAAGTACAACAAAAGCCAAGGGAAGAAATATCCAAAAAACTTATCCCAAACTTGCTCCTAGAGCTAAAAAAGGAAACTTAATGGGTTATACAACAACCAGATATTGTGTTCGAGATCCTTTTTCAAATAAATTTCATGTTACTTGTGATGCAAAATTTGATGAAAAACAAAATATTTCAGCATTTAAAAATTATGAAAATAAATTAATCTTAAAACCAGCAGAATTTATAAAAAATTTAAACCTTATTAATATTAATGCATTTAACATCACAAAACCAATTAGCAATCAATGGATTGAAGATTGTATCCCAAAACATTATAACAATGTCAAAAATAATCCATTTAGGAAGAAATGGATGGAGGCTATCAATGATGAGTTTATATCATTGGGGGAAATAGATGTATAAGAGGAGGTAGATTTTGAAAAATCAGTCAAACCAATAGATACTTGATGGGTTTTTGGAACCAAACCCAATGACCAATGATACCATCAGTCAAAGGCTAGAGCTGCTGCAAGATGCTTCAAGGACAGAACTGAATATGAGTTAGGTCAAGTATTTGCACCTTTCATTCCCATTCAGATTGTTAGATGGTTTCTCTTAATTGTAAACAAATACGATCTTGAGATGGTCCAATATGATATAAAAACAGCATACCTCAACTTGCCAGCAATTGTCCCAATATATCTGAAGCCTCCAGAAGGATCAATAATAGGATCAATTAAATTATTAAAACTAAAAAAATCAATTTACTGACTCAACACATCATCAAATTCCTGGTACAACCTAATTAATGGATACATACTAAAAATGGGCTTTTCACGTTGCAAAGCAGACAAATGTTTATATTTTAGAAAACAAAATGAAAAAATTATCTATATGATCACATATATAGATGACATTTTAATTGCATCGAATTCACCTGATTGTATAGAAAAAGTTAACAAATCATTTAATAAAAGATTTACTATGAAAATAATTTACAATACCCAATTTTATTTAGGCTTTGAAAACCACAGAGATAGAAAAGAAGACATAATAACACTAATTCAAAGTAGATACATCAATAAACTATTAAAAAAACATGGTCAATTGGAATCCAAATTTATAAATACCCCAACTGAGACCTCATTAAAAATTGAAAAGGAGAATAATGTTTTAGATTATACCAAATACAAATTAATGATAGGAGCTTTACTCTATTTAGCTTGAATAATGTAATGATAATTTCGTATCATTCATAATATTTCTCTCTTCAATATATATTTCATATATATATCAATCACCTAAAACAATTCTTATTATAATGACGTCATGCAAACAAGTCATTACTTGCCTTTACTGACTCATTTGTTCCATATATTATGTTTATAAACAAACATAAATACACTTTTCATAACAAATTTTTTCTATGAAACTATTTTGCAGATATTGCAAATACCCAAAATCACCATTTATGTCATTTCCTTAAACTCCTATTGGACAATTCTAAACTTGTATTGTCATAATTCTCCAATCATATTACTACCGTTTCCACTCTCCAAGAAATCGCCATATTCTCCTCCCAAAACTTCTAATTATAAAAACTCATGTAACCATGTACATTTTATCAATCATTCAATCAGTCTAATCTAATCTATCTTTCTCATCTTTACCTTTTATGTTAAACTTACGAGTTCACTGTTTTATATTGTGTATAATATAACCTTTTCAAAATACGAGTACTTAAATTACTTTTGTAACCAGTATTCTCGTTACAAAATATTGGCGCCCGAACATAAAAAATCCTGTGTTTTGTTTTTTCAAAGAAAAGTCTAAAAAAGTGTGAAATTTTATAAAAATTTTTATTAAAAAATTTACAAAAAGTGTAAAAAATTTTTGGCGCATTTAAAGTGCAGAACGGAAATAAAAAATATTTTTTCGAAAGAAATTTAAAAAATCCGGAACCATCAAAAATTTTGCTGTCCAAGGAAACCATTCCAGGTACTATCGTGCAGTTACCAACCATGTGCAGAATCCAAAACTCCTGTGGAAACAAAAGAAACAACAAAATCCTGTAAGTTTATAAAAATTAAACCCATGCACAACGAAGATTGGGATATTCAAATAACTCCAAACGCACCTTCATTCAAAGCTAACCACTGGATTACATCCTTAACAAACAAAGATTTAAAAAATCTATGATCAAATATAAATCCTCAACCCTTTCCTTCAGAAAACTCTAGACCAGAAATCCAATTAGCTATCAGTCTCTATATCCAATCCCATCCAGATCCTATAATTAACACTCTCCTTAAAAAAGATAACGTAAAAGATTTAATATCACCTTTAAAAATTAATCGTGAAGCTAAAAATAAAGCCATAAAATTAATATCAAATACCTGTGATAAAAACAAAACAAGTGAATCTAAAACAGAACCTGAAGAAGAAACAATAGAGATTAGTTCACAAGAATCTCTAATAGATTTAATATCACCTCCAAAAGATATAAACAAATCATTTAGAATACCCGAAAAAATAAAAATGGTTAACGAAACAAATTCTAATATCAGACCCTCAACATTTTCGAACACATCTTCAGAAAATATAAAAACATTCCTAAAGCAATTCGAAAATGAATGCGAAGCTTTTGGATGGACAGATGATGCAATAAAAATGAAAAAAATAAAAATTGCATTTACTGGAAACGCACAAATAATTTTTAACGAATTAATTTCAGACGATGATACGTTAATAAATTGGAAAATTTTAAAACCAAAATTAGAAGAAATTTTTAGGAAAACAAAACCTCAATTAAGAGAAAGGTTATGTAAACGTCTATATAGAGGAGACGATGATTTTGTAGATTTTGTAATATTTGTGTCCAATACCCTAAAAGAAATAGAACCAGACATCACAGAAGAAAGGATAATAGATCACATCTACAGATCTATAGGAGAAAAAGAAAGAGAACACATAGTCAAAGCAAAACCTAAAACCCTACAAGCATTACACACAGCTTTTGACGATTATCTATACTGCAAGGATAAAACAAGAATCCCTGTAGATCCTATTTATGCTTTAGAATTAGAAAAAGTAAAAAAACAATTAGAAACATATAGAATAGCGATGGAAGAAGCAAATAATGAACTACAAAAAATAAAAACATCTTCGAAAAAACAAATTAATACTGTAAAAAAGAAAGATGATGATGAAGATAATAATGAAGAAGAAGAAAAATCCGAAGAAAAAGAAAAACCTAATATAATTGCCGAAATCAAGAAACTAACAGCAGCAATTATGACCCAAAAAAATAATTCCAATCCATCACAAAAATTTAATAATCAAGGAAACAATTTCCGAGGAAATTTCAGAGGAAGAAGTAGAGGAAAAGGATATTATAACGGAAACAATTATAATAATTATAATAATAATTATCCCTCCCAACCTCCAAACCCAAATCAAAATTTTCCAAATCAAAATTATAGAGGAAATAATTTTAGAAATCAAAACAATAGATTTCAAAGAGGATACTATCGTAATAATTACAATAATTACCCTCAATATCAAAATTACAACAACCAAATTCCTATGATGTATGTACCAGTCCAGAATACTCAAGGTACTACACAAAACCAGAATGTTATTCAAAACCCACAGAATAACATCCCAGCGATTACTTACCCACAACAGAGCACTACCGTCTCAAAAAACGAGTAGATGCCCCGGCAACGAACCAACATCATGTTGTACGGGAAGCAGGTGAATCACCACCTAAATTAATTGACAAATCGGAGATGTCAAGAAAAAGTATGAAAATACCAAAAAAACCGAACATTACAATTATAGCACCAAGTGGAAAAAACGAAATCCAATGTCGTTTGTACCTACCGTGCAATGTACTAGGTATTGATACCTATGGTCTTATTGACTGTGGAGCAGAATCAACACTCATACATCAAAAACTTGTAAAAAATGTGATGTTAGAACCTACTTACGATACATTATATGCAGCAAATGAAATTCAACTCAAAATAAAAGGAATTTCAACAATTCCAATTATCTTTAAAGGACGTTCATTTCCGATCAAAGCATATATCGTAGAGGATCTAATCGAAAACATTATTATAGGTTACGATTTCCTAGAGAAATATAGGACAATCATAGATTTCTCTAATGGAAAATTTTCAATTCCATGTGAAGATAGAACCATATCAATATCAATTCCAAAAAAATCATCAATTAACAGACCAGAAGAAGAACAAGTAACATTAATACGTGCCAATACAGATTATATTATAAATCCTTACGAGACGATATATCTACAAACTTTACCTCCATTTACAGAAATTCTAACAAATGAAAAATTTATTAATAAAACAAAGTTAATTATTAAAAATGAGGAAGTTTTAAAAGTATATAACCCTACGTCTAACACAAAAAGGATACGTAAAAATCAAGTATTAGGAACGTTAAGATATGTAGTTAACGAAATTCTTGAAAAACAAAAAATATGTGTTACACACACAAAACTTTGTGACCCAGAAGGAATAGAAGTAAAAATTTCAAAGAACATAACTACAGAACAAAAATCTAAAGTAATAGAGAAATTACAAAATTATATAGATATATTCACCCATTCTACAAAAAATTTATCATTAGCCAAAGTACCACCAGTACATATAAACCTAAAGGACATCTCGTTCATCGTCATCTATATCAAATCCTGCCAATAATTCATTGAATGGCAAGTCAAAATCAGTGTCCGAAATTAAATCTGATGACAAGAAGTTTTATCTAAATTTAAGGGTTATCATGAGATGGTGTCCAATCATTTTAATCGTAATGTTATGAGGTTGCATTGTGACTGTGGAATGGAATACCTAAATGAACCTTTTTGTCTGTATTGTAGCAAAAAAGGTATCGAACTGGAGCCAACAGTTAGTAATTGCCCACAATCTAATGGCAAAGTGGAACGTTTTAACCGCACCCTTGTGGAAAGGGCTAGAACCCTTTCACTTCATTTGAGGTAGCCATAATCTTTTCTTTTATTATTTTGAAACCTAACACACACTCTTCCTTATTAATTATTGTTATGTATTTCTTATTTTCTTGTGATCCTTTTTTAATTTTGTTTATTAATTCTTGTTCTTTTTCTAGTCTTTTTTTGTATTCTTGTTCACTATCTATTATTTCTTCTATATCTGGTATCCCCATCTTTTATTTTTTATTTATTAATTATTATTAAAAAATCTATCTATAAATTTCTTTTCCGATTCAAGTGAACTATAAACTCTCGATGTAAAATAGTTAGGGGATGATTCTAAAATTTTAAGATACTTTTCACTGCTAATTTCTTCTATTCTCCCTAAAATATCTTAGGTGAAGGATTCCAACATTATTTCCCCAGTAAAATATGTATAATAAGGGAAATTATAAGTTTCGATTTTTAAATTTACGATATTCTCTCCCTCAAATTTTTTAATCAAATTATCAAATTCCTCCTTTTCTAGTTTAAATTTTCCAATTTTCTTTTCCTCTATATTAATATATTGAGACATATAAAATTTCAGTACTTCAAACACAACAACCTATAATCACAAAAATAATTAAATTTGATATATATTACCTTTACATATAATTTTTCCAATGATTCATGTTGTGCGATATTTTCTTGATATTCTTGAATCTCCAAATTCGCTGATGTCTTCTCCGTTGAAATTTTGAAAAGGTGTTGGCCCAAAAGTTGATGGTATTCGATGTGTAGAGTCGTGGTGGATTTTTGATGATGGGAATGGATAGTGACGATCAGTGGTTTTCTGCATCCTTTGGCAGTCCTTTCTGAATTTGTAGTTTGATGACTTCCAGGATCAGCCGTTAGTGAATCAGGAACAATTTGACTTCATTTTTCAATTTTGAAAAAAAAATTTTAAAAATCAAAAATTTGAGTTAAAAATACTTGAAAAACACGACAGTGGTTTGTGTATATTCACATAAGAAAACTCAAAAAATTTTCACACAACAAATAAATCACATTAAAAAAATTCAATTAAGTCTGCACTTGATCTTTTTACTGAGTCTTTTAGCATTAGTGTTTAACCACAGGATAGCTACCATGATGTGAGATTATGGGTACGAGGACCAAAAAAGAACACAAGACATCAATTTAAAACAAATATAATATGCAGACTAAAACCACATGCAAGAATAAAATATAATATGGTATATAATGGTGAAGCACAGCGCTAGCGATAATCGTAAGTGTTGATATACACGTCCGATGTGGCAAACCTGCTATATTAAATCACTGTTACCAACTATATTAAGTTGTATTGCTGGTTGCGTTTGTTCTGTGATGCAAAGAACTTGTTCCTTTAAATAATTATAACCTGTAAATCTGTAACTCTGCTATCTTCTGTGTGCAGCTCGTTTGGCCGTTTTACCTAAAGGTCTGTGATATGATATTTTGTCCGTTTTAATTCGCCTGTCATGGTGGTTGTTGTTGTAACGGAAATCCCACCTTCACTCATTCTTCATCATCATCATCACGATCACTGTATATATATGTCATACGTACACTCTCACCGCGAAGTGCTTTCCCCTACTACTTTCGATCGTACATTGCTGTTGCTTCGCCATTTCGTATTCTGTTAATAATGTATTTTTCATTCGTGCAATAAACCTCAATATTACCACAAGTCTCAAGTTCTTTCGATCCTCGTTCTGTACGCCTCACATCATGGTAGCCATCGCTGCGGTAGAACTATGAGGAGAGACTTAAAAAATTTTTTAAACAAATGAAATAATCTGTTAAATTTATTTTACTGTTGCGCGAAAATCTTTTCATGTTTTCTGTCGTGTAATATATGAAGAATTAATTGTTTTTTCTTCTCGAGAAATTTAAACTCGAAATTTAATTAATTTTTAATTTTTTGAAAATTCAAAAAATAAAATCGTAAATTTGAAGCTGAAGTTCCCGACTTAATAACGGCCGAACCTGGAAGTCATCGAACGCTAAAACCAAGAAGGACCGCCAAAGAGATCGAGTGAACAGCCCAAGGAAAACTGCTCCCGTCGTCGAGGACTCATCGCAGATCCACAAAATCGAGGACCCAACTTTTCGGACAACTCCAAACAAAATTTAAGCAGCCAGTACAACGGTCAACAGCAAAGAACAGAAAACTGGGATTATTCGTCAGCGCAACAGATGAAGTAAAGTAAAATATTTTATTTTTGTAAAGGTAATATTTATTGAAGTTGGTTATTTTTCGTGGTACATAATTGTGTGTTTGAACTAGGCAGAATAATAATTAAATTTTTATGCCCCCAATAATTAGTCTGTGCGAAGGAAAATTGGGTGAATATAATATTAAAAAAGAAGAATTGAAAGAATTAATTAATAAATTTGAAGGTGAAAGAGTTATCGATATAAAAATAGAAACTTACGATTTACCCTACGTCACATATTTCACAGGGGAAATAATATTAGAGTCCTTTGTAGTAGATATTTCAGGAAGAATAGAAAATATTAGTAGCCTAAAATATATAAAAATTGCAGAATCCTCAGTAAACTATTTCTCAAATAGAATTTATAGTTCAGAAAAATCAAAAGAAAAATTCATGAATAGATTTTTCTAATTGAATAAATTAAAAAAACTGGATAAAATAGAAAATCGTGAAGAGAAAAGTTTAATAAAAAAATTAGAAAAAGAATCAATCGAAAATAAAAAATTCGCACCTATTTGTAATAAGGAAAATAATTTGTTAGGTTTTGAAAAAATAGAAGAAGAAATGGCATCCCCAAACGAAATTAAACCCATACAAGCCCCACTTGGAAAAGTTTTTAATGGGAAATACTATTTAGATTGGCGTAGAATGATCATATCTGCTATCCGAGGTGCAGGATACTATGATATTTTTGGGGAACACGAATTTTTACAGCCATATATAAACAATATTGATGATCTAAATTTTCGGCCAGATAGAAATATGATAAATTACTGTAAAATGCAGGATAACGCCAAAGCGTTTGTTTTAGAAAGAGTATCTAATGAAATAACAAAACAAATACGAGATTGCAATACAGCAATTCTTATGCTAAAAAAATTAGATAATATTTACGGCAAAAAAACTTCTGTCACTGCAAATATGGCAAAAGCAAAATGGACTGAATTTAGATTTCAACCAGGAGGAAATATGAAAGGTTTCTTAAAGAAATGGGATGAATTAGTAACCGACGTGAGAGATAGTGGTAAAGAAGTAACCGAATCAGAGGAATTAGAAAATCTACAATTAGCCTTATGTTACGAACAGGCAATTGCGAAAATCCAGTATGAAAATTTACCCTTAAACGAGAAAAACTTAGATAATTTTAAAAGAATATTAAGGGAGGACTCTGATCAAAAATTCAGAGATCAAACTCTAAAGAAACAAAATAGTAATAATAGTCAAGTTAATAATAATTATAAAAATAATAATAACTATAATAGGAATAATTACAGGGGAAGATATAACAATTATAGAAATAGAAATAATTATAGAGGAAACGGAAATGGTCGTAATGGTTACACTAATAGTAATCGAAACAATTTTAATAATAATGGCAATTTCAATAACAATGGTAATGGTGTCAATAATGAACCAAATCAGAATAATAGTTCGAATGGTAATGGCAATACCGGTAATGGCAATTACAGAGGAAATGGTTACAGAGGTAACTCAAATTATAGAGGAAACAATTATAGAGGTAATAATTATAGAGGCAATAATAGGAATGGTAATCAAAATAATAATCCAAAATGTTACAAATGTGGGCAATTTGGCCATATAGCGCAAAATTGTAATGTTAATGGTTCACAAGAAAATAATAACAATAATAATTTTAATAATAGTCAGGGAACATATCCCCCTAAAACTAATACAAGCCAACCAAACTCTAATAAAAAAGAGAATTCAGATCAACAGGTGAAAATGTCCTGTATGGTAAAAAAATTTAATGAAAATAATAATGAATGGTTAATGAACGAGCTAATAAATAATAATAATAATAAAAATGAAAATTATGATATATTAAATCATAAAGCAATTTGGATGGAGCTGCAGAAGTGCATTTAACATCTGACTTAGATAAATTAGTCGATGTTAAAAAATTCGTGACTCCAATAAAATTGCAATGTGCAGGAAAAAATACTTTTTTATATGCTACCCATATGGGAAGAATGGTGATCAAAGTCGAGAATTCCAGTAAGATTCAATCATTGATAGAGTTAAAGGACGTTCATTATGTGCCGGATCTAAATTTAGATATCATCTCAGCCATAAAAATTACGAACACTGGTATGATCAATATAGATCAACAAAAGGATATAGCTAACATATATTTTATTGAAAATGCTGAAAATATAATAATAACAGCAAAAAAAGAAGAGGGAATATTTTATGTATATTATAATATCGAAAATAAAAATAAAAACTATAATAATAATATGAATAATAATGATAATAACATAATATGTGCACCCGTCACTCAGAATATAGATGATGAATGGGATGATTTCACTGTGGAATTAGAAATTCAAGAAGATGACGATAATGAGGAATCATCTGAGGGGGGTGAGAAAGATGAAATAAAAGAAGATAATAATGAAATTGAGGAAATACCTCAAAATCCACAAATAAATAATAATATTAATAAAAAATTAATTATACATAGGAGATTAGGGCATTTGAATGCCAGATATTTACAAAACTTAAAAATTTGGCAGTAGGCATTCCAGATAATATAAATTTTAGGGATGAGGATTTCTTAAATTGCCAAATATGTTGCATTGCTAATAACTCGAGATTGGGTCATAATAGTGTTAGAAATAAACCTACTCGAAAACTAGAAGTAACATCCTCAGATATTATGGGTCCATTTACTCCTTCAGTAGCAAATCAAAAATATATCCTAACATTTATAGATCATTTCTCGAAGTATACGTTCGTGATGCCCATTGTTAGCAAAAGTCAGGTAACGAATGAATTTAAGAATATTATATTATCCATGAAAAATAAATTCCCAGAGTACCCCATAGGGACTATTAGGTGTGATAACGCCAAAGAATATACTGATATAAAAATACTAAATTATTGCAAGGAAGCTGGCATAACGATGGATTATGTGGTACCATATTCTCCGGAATTGAATGGTGTTGCCGAAAGGCAAAATCAAACTTTAATGAGGAGAGTACGGGCCATGCTAATTGATGCCAACCTGGACATAAAGTATTGGTCTTATGCTGTGGTAACAGCGGCCTATCTAATTAATAGATCCCCCACAAAGGCAAACGAAGGATATAAAACACCCTACGAACTATTCTATGGGATAAAACCAAACCTTAAAAATTTAAAAGTTTTTGGAGCATTGACCTACAGACATATTCCTGTAGAAGTCAGAAAGCAAAATGCCACCAAAGCCAAAGCAAAATCTAAAAATAAAATTGACCCAAAGCTAGCTCATAGAGCCGAAAAAAATATAATGATGGGTTATACAAATACGGGATATTGTCTTAAAGACCCCTACAACACAAAATCATATATTTCATGTGATGTTAAAGTGGATGAAACCCAGAACATAAAATCATTACTCATAAATAATAAACCATTAGTAATAAAATCATCAGATTACGAATACGATTTGGGAATAATTAATCCTGTAATCATGAATATAAATATAAGATACAATAAAATATATATAGAAGATAATATACCCAGAAATTATTCTGATATAGAATCAAACCCTTTTAGAGATGATTGGATCAGAGCAATAAATGACGAATTTAATTCTCTCGATGATATGAATGTGTGGGAAATAGTCGACTATGATCGCCAAAAACTAATAGATACAAGATGGATATTCACAATTAAATTTGATGAATTTGGGAATCCAAAACCCAAGGCAAGGCTTGTAGCAAGAGGTTTTAAGGATAGAACCGAATATAATATTGCGGAAACCCATGGCCCCGTAGCATCAATAGGGACAATAAGATCATTGCTATCTATAATAAATAAAGAAAAATTAATTATGGTACAGTACGATGTAAAAACTGCGTACCTAAATTCACCAATTATTAAACCTATATTTGTACGAAAACCTGAAGGTGTGAATATCAACACAAATCAGGTTTTAGAATTAAAAAAATCTATATATGGATTAAAAACATCTAGTAAGTCATGGTATGATCTGTTGGACGCAAAAATAAGGGAAATGGGCTTTATTAAAACTAAGAGCGATAGATGCTTATATACACTAATTAATAATAATGAAAAAATATATTTTCTAACCTACGTAGATGACATATTGATCGCATCGAACCTGCAGTCATCAATTACAAAAATAAATGAGGATCTACAGAAAGATTTTACGATCACCATCATAAATAACCCAAAATTTTTTGTGGGACTAGAAATAAATAGAAATATAGAACAAAACACAATAATACTCTCCCAATACAAACACATAGAAAAAATGCTGAAAAAATTTGGAATTTCGGAGTTGAAAAATACGAACACTCCGATGGAAACGGGATTAAAATTGGATAAAATTAAAGGTGGCATAGATGACACCGAATATAGGTCAATGATAGGTGGATTGCTATACTTAGCGAGACTTACAAGACCGGACATTTTATTCCCGGTAAATTTTCTATCCCGATTCCAAAATAACTCTAACAATACATTAAAAAATTATGCAAAGAGAATTTTCAAATATATTAATAATACGAAAAATTACAATATAATATATAAATCAGAAGGGGATGGTATACAGGCCTATATTGATGCCTCGTATGCACCCCAAGTAGATGAAAATAATATAGACATAAATAATTTAGGAAAGGGAAAATCCATAACAGGATTTATGATATTTTCTTATGGGGATTTAGTAGAATGGAACTGTGGTAAACAAACTATTCACGCATCATCTAGCACGGCAGCGGAAATAATCGCAGTTTATGATGCACTAGATACTATAAAAGTCACACAAAATATGAATTATGAAATTTTAGGTGAAAAATTAAGCGTAGATATAATGGAAGATAACATTTCAACGCAAAAAATATGTTCAGGGGGTAGTCAGAAAAATCGAGAGCCCTAATGATCAAATGCTACTCAATTTTGGAGGCATTTGAAGAAAAAATAATATTCTTTAGAACTGTAAGCTCCGAAAATCAGTTAGCAGACATTTTGACAAAATCACTAGATCGATCAAAATTCGAAAATATTGTTGTCAAAATATTAAACGAAACGAATATTTACACATAATATAATATAAAAATAATTCGTTTATTCCAAAGTCATAATATATTTCAGAATTCATCATCATAATATAAAAGTCGTCCCAAGTCCAAAATATAAGTCGTAACATGAAAATAAGTGCTTAAATATAACCTTCAATTTAATGCAAAATTAGTACTCAACAATACCATTTACCAGAAAATACTTGCAATAGATAAATGCTTCAAATCTCGAAAATATTAACAAAGAAAAAAGCAAGAAAATCAAGCAAGTAGAAACCCTACATTTCGAATAATAAAAATTCTGTACATTTTTCAACAACCGTGAGAGAAATACACGTAATATTCCCACACGAAGTAATGAAAGGTAATTCTACGACAATAAACACAATAGAGATTAAACCCATTACATGACCGCAAATTAAGATAAGTCGAAAACGTTCCTCTATCATATAAAATGTTGTAAGCGCCAGTTCAAACACAATGATGTACTCGAAAGATAAAGAAGCGATGCGATGAATATTATTCTATAATCTTTTCATGTCATGTACAACAGATAATACCCGTAAAACGTAACGTTTCTGATAACCGATCGTGTGCCTCATAAACCTTTGTCAATTTATTTAATCGTGATTATTTTTTTTCTTTTTTTCCTTTCTTCAATTCTTATATAGACGTAAATGTTCGAGAATATTTTCAGAGCACACTTCCGAATATATTTTATATTAGTCATCAATGTATACGAAAAACTTTTTGCATGTTACCATTTTTATTTTTTTTATATATTTTTAGAATTATTAATATTTTTTATTCGATGCCATATATTATTCAGCATCACATATTAACCTACTATTGCATGTATTTTACCATTTATTTATTTATTTATTTATTTTGAATTATTATTCTCGAAGCACAGCAAACCAAAATTTTTTTTTAGAAACATAGAGTTACCATAATATTTAAATTAATACGATGTCAACATTTTTTTTGAAAATATTTTATTACGTATATGTCATTTTTAATATTAACATTTTTTATATAAACAATAATAATTTTACTTTCAACGTCGAAGATGATGAAGAACTCATTCGATAAGATTTCAGGGGGGTGTTGTAACGGAAATCCCACCTTCACTCATTCTTCATCATCATCATCACGATCACTGTATATATATGTCATACGTACACTCTCACCGCGAAGTGCTTTCCCCTACTACTTTCGATCGTACATTGCTGTTGCTTCGCCATTTCGTATTCTGTTAATAATGTATTTTTCATTCGTGCAATAAACCTCAATATTACCACAAGTCTCAAGTTCTTTCGATCCTCGTTCTGTACGCCTCACATCAGTTGTTAATAAAATTTGTGAATAGTGAATTGGTGTATATTCATTACTTTTTCATAAAATGAACTTATAATTCAATAGGTTATGGGCCCAGGCCCACTCACCACTGCGTTTTAAGTGTAAATCTAGTCATTAATGTCATTTTTTATTTTATTTCATGTGATCTCATCTTTGTGATTGATCGGCAATTTGATGGCAAGTTTGTACTGGGATGCGATCCCATTGTTCCTATTGTTCTCGCACACTTTTGTTTTTCACGTTTTTCGTTGATAATTAGCTTTAATTGTTCAATTATGGAACCAGCAGTACCATTTTATACAAAGCTGGATACGATGGAACGAAGTGGTGGTCTCAACCGTTTCAG
>WOFM01000088.1:987980-1076305 GCA_011428145.1 Ericerus pela | reverse complement strand
TGTGATATGATATTTGATGTGAGGTATGAAGAACGAGGATCGAAAGAACTTGAGACTTTTGACTTTTAAGAAGTTTATTCCGCAACTAAAATATATTTTACAAACGAAAAAGTAAATGGCGAAGCAACAGCGATATACGATCGAAAGTAGTAGGGGAAACACTTCGTGACTAGACTGTACATATGACATATATATATAGAATAATGTGATGATGATGATGAAGAATGAGATGAGGTGGGATTTCGTATCAACACCCCCCTGAAATTTTACCGAATAATTTCTTCATCGTGTTCCCTGAAAATGAATTAATAATTATTATTTAAAAAAGAAAAAAAAATATTAAATACACAAAAAAAAATACAAGTACAAAAAATATACGCATAATAAAAATTTCGAAAAATATTGACATTGTTTGTTTACTATTTTTGGTAACTTAAGTTCCTTAAAAAAAATTTTTATTGCGCTGTGCTTCAAAAAAAATTAAATGGTAAAAATAAATTAGTATAAAATAAATAAATATATAAAATAGGGTAACATGCATGCAATAAATGAATAATATCTTGTATATGAATATTATATGGTATATGTAAAAAAAATAAAAATTTGAAAATTAAAAATGGTAACATGCGTATTTATTATAGTGTAATCGATTAATATTTTATTTCCGCTCGTATAATTCGAGTTGACAAAAAAGGAAAATTCAAAAATGGAAAAATAAAAAATATTCATGAACATATATATGAATGAAATAAAAAATGGTAAAAGAAGGTGATAGAATAAATACGATAAAAGGTTTTCCATTTACAGGTTCAATGAATTCGAGCGTACGTTGCGTGTTTTATCTTAAAAGTAACATGAATAAGATTGTAGAATAATATTCGTTGCATCGTATATTATCTTTTCGTACGTTGCATTGTATTTGAGGTGGCGTTTGACATGTTTTGGATAAGGCAACGTTTTTCGGTTTATCATAATTTGCGGTCATGTAATGGGTTTTTATCTCTTGTGATGTTTATTGTTATAGGGTTTCCTTTCATACATGCGTGTGGGAATATTCGTGTGTTTTTCTCACGCTTGTTGGAAAGTGTATAGGGTTTTTATTATACGATTTGTAGGGTTTTTACTTGCTCGATTTTCATAATTTTTTCTTTGTTGTAATATTCGAGAAACCTTCGATTTATTTTAAGCATGTATTTTCAAGTAAATCGTACTGTTGGCTATTCTTTTTGACAATAATTGAAGGTTAATATTTCAGCAAATATTTTCGTGCTACGACTTATTTTTGGACATTTTACGACTTGTAATTGAAATGGGAGAGAATGAATTTATGAACTTTTCTTATTTTGACTTGAGTTTCGTATTTATGTGTATATATTCGTTTCATTTAATACTTTTACAATAATGTTTTCGAATTTTGATCTATCTAAAGATTTTGTTAGAATATCAGCTAATTGATTCTCTGATGTAACTGTTCTAAAAAATATAATTTTGTCCTCATACGCTTCCAAAATTGAATAACACTTGATCATCAGGGCTCGCGATTTTCTCTGACTTCCTCCGGAACATATTTTCTGTGTCGAAATATTGTCTTCCATAATATCGACCATTAGTTTTTCCCCAAAAATTTCAAAATTCATATATTGCATTACCTTAATCGTATCGAGGGTATCAAAAACTGCAATTATTTCGGCCGCGGTACTTGATGAGGCGTGAATAGTTTGTTTAGAACAATTCCACTCCACTAAGTCTCCGTAGGCGAATATCATAAAACCAGTTATTGACTTTCCTTTATTTAGATTATTTATTTCTATATTATTGTCGTCAACTTGGGGTGCATAAGATGCGTCAACATATGCCTGTATTCCATCCCCTTCGATGTAAATTTTAAATTGTAATTTTTGGTTGTGTTAACGTATCTGAATATTCTTTTAACATAATTTTTTAAAGTGTCGTTTGAATTATTCTGGAAGTGGGAAAAAAAGTTTACTGGAAACAATATGTCCGGTCTTGTCAGTCTCGCTAAATAAAGTAATCCCCCTATCATGGATCTATATTCCGTGTCATCTCTGCCATTTTGTATTTTATCTATTTTTAATCCCGTTTCCATGGGTGTATTTGTATTTTTGAGTTCAGATATTCCAAATTTTTTCATCATTTTCTCTATGTGTTTATACTGTGAGATTGTTATGGTATTATTTTGTATATCTCTGACAATTTCTAAACCTACAAAAAATTTTGGATCATTTGTAATTGTGATTGTAAAATCTTTTTGAAGTTCTTCATTTATTTTTGTAATGGCAGATTGTGAATTTGATGCTATTAATATGTCGTCTACATAACTCAAAAAATATGTTTTTTCATTTTCGTTTTTCATAATGTATAAGCATCTATCACTCTTTGTTTTTTCAAATCCCATTTCTTTTACCTTCGTGTCCAACAAGTCGTACCACGATTTGCTTGAGGTTTTTAAACCATAGATTGATTTTTTTAATTCGAGTACTTGGTTTCTATTGATATTTATGCCTTCAGGTCTTTTAACAAAAATTGGTTTTATGATGGGCGAATTTAGGTAGGCTGTTTTTACATCATATTGTACCATTATAAGTTTTTCTTTGTTGACGATTGATAATAATAACCTAATTGTACCTATGGATGCTACAGGTCCATGTGTTTCTGCTATGTCATATTCTGTCCGATCTTTAAAACCACGTGCTACAAGTCTGGCTTTGGGTTTTGGGTTGCCAAATTCGTCGAATTTTATCGTAAATATCCACCTAGTATCAATTAATTTTTGACGATCATAATCTATCACTTTCCATACTTTCAGATCATCGAGGGAACTAAATTCGTCATTAATGGCTTTTGTCCATTCTTCTCTAAAAGGATTTGTTTCAATTTCAGAGAATGATTTTGGTATATTATCTTCGATGTAAGCCATATTATATTTCATTCTAACATTCATAACTACAGGATTTATTATTCCTAAATCGTACTCATAATCTGCCGATTTTATTGTTAGAGGTTTTTTATTAATTAAGAGTGATTTTATATTTTGGGTTTCATCTACTTTAACGTCGCATGATATATATGATTTTGAATTATATGGATCTCCCAAACAATATCCTGTATTCGTGTATCCCATTAATATGCTTTTTTCTGCCCTATGTGCCAATTTTGGGTCAATTTTGTTTTTTGATTTGGACTTTGCCTTTGTGGCATTTTGTTTTCTAACTTCGATGGGTATGTGCCTATAGGCTAATGCACCAAAAATTTTTAAATTTTTTAGATTTGGTTTTTTACCATAAAACAATTCGTATGGGGTTTTATATCCTTCATTTGCTTTAGTTGGGGATCTATTGATTAAGTAAGCTGCTGTTACGACAGCATAGGACCAATACTTTATATCGAGATTAGCATCAATTAACATGGCCCTTACTCTCCTCATTAATGTTTGATTTTGCCTTTTGGCAACACCATTCAATTCAGGAGAATATGGAACCACATAATCCATTGTTATGCCTGTTTCTCTACAGTAATTTATATTTTTGTATCCGTATACTCTTTTGCATTATCGCATCTTATTGTTCCTATAGGATATTCTGGAAATTTATTTTTCATAGACATTATGATATTTTTAAATTCGGTTGTCACCTGATTTTTATTGGCTATGGGCATGACAAATGTATATTTCGAAAAGTGGTCTATGAATGTTATGATGTATTTTTGATTGGCTACTGAAGGTGTGAACGGGCCCATGATGTCAGATGAAGTTATTTCGAGTTTCCTAGTGGGTTTAGTTCTTATCCCTGTGTGACCTAGCCTTGAATTATTGGCTATACAGCATATTTGGCAATTAACAAAATCTTCATCTCTAAAATTAATATTTTCGGGTATTCCTATTGCTAAATTTTTTAATTTCTGTAAGTATCTGGCATTTAAATGTCCTAATCTCCTGTGTATTATTAATTTTTTATTTGTGTTATTATTATTCTTAGGTTCATCTATTTCATTATTTTGACTGGGTTCATTTATTTCTGTTTCGTCACCCCCCTGGGATTGTTGGGTATTTTCATTTTCCTCAATGATTTCCATTTCTACTGTGAAATCATCCCATTCATCATTAGTATTTTGGGTGACCGGGGCACATATTACATTTTTTTTATCCATATAATCTTCATTATCTATTTTTTTTTTTTATCATTTCTCTCGACGTTATAGTATATGTAAAATATACCCTCTTCTTTTTTGGCAGTTATTATTATTTCCTCTGTTTCAATAAAATAAATGTTTGCTATTTCTTTTTGTTGGTCGATGTTAATTATACCTGTATTAGTTATTTTTATGGCCGAGATAATATCCAAATTTAAGTCCGGCACGTAATGAACGTCATTTAGTTCTATCAATGACTGATTTTTTTTGGAATTTTCAATTTTTATGATCATTCTACCCGTATGTGTAGCATATAAAAATGTATTTTTACCCGCACATTGTAATTTAATGGGGGTTATAAATTTTTTTACATCTATTAATTTAGTTAGATCGGAAGTTAAGTGGACTTCTGCAGCTCCATCAAGAATCGCTCTATTATTTAATGTTTCATAATCTCCATTATTATTATTTTTATTAATTAATTCGTTTAACAGCCACTCATTATTATTAATATATTTTTTTACCATGCAAGACATTTTTACTTGCTGCTCGGAACTATCTTTTTTATTACTATTAGATGGATTTACGTTTGTTTTCGGTGGGTAATTTCCCTGACTATTATTATTTGTATTTCCATTGCTACTATTACTTTGATTATTGTTATTCATACAATTCTGGGCTATGTGTCCAAATTGGTCACATTTGTAGCATTTGGGATTATTACGGTTATTGTTTCCGTTATTCCCTCTGTAATTATTTCCTCTATAATTAGAGTTTCCCCTGTAATTATTTCCTCTATAGTTACCACCGTTATTATTATTACTATTACCATTCGTATTATTATTATGGGTTTGTTCTGATGAATTGCTATTATTATTATTACCATTTTGACCATTATTATTGAAACCGTTTCTGTTTCCATTTCTAAAATTATTATAATTATTAGGGTTTCTATAATTATTTCTTCCCCTATAGTTATTATTAAATCTTCCTCTATAATTATACCTATAGTTATTTCCATTCGTATTATTATTATTTCTATTCGTATTATTATTATTATTATTTCCATTATTATTCTTTTTTAAAATTTGGTCCCTATACTTTTGGTCTGAGTCCTCCCTTAATATTCTCTTAAAACTATCTAAATTCTTTTCGTTGGGGGGTAAACTTTCATATTGTATTTTGGCAATTTGTTGCTCATAACACAGTGCTAACTGCAAATTCTCCAATTCTTCATTCTCGGTGACCTCTTTACCACTGTCTCTTACATCGGTTACGAGTTCGTCCCATTTTTTTAAGAATCCTTTCATGTTTCCGCCTGGTTGAAATCTGAATTCTAACCATTTTGCCTTAGCCATATTAGCCGTAACTGAGGTCTTGGTCCCATAAATATTATCTAATTTTTTGAGCATTAAAATTGCGGTGTTACAATCTCGTATTTGTTTCGTTATTTCATTGGACACTCTTTCTAAGACAAACGCTTTGGCATTGTCCTGCATTTTGCAGTAATTTAGCATTTCTTTATTTGGCCGAAAGTTTAGATCATCAATGTTTTCGATATAGGATTGTAAGAATTCGCTTTCCCCAAAGATGTCGTAATATCCCGCACCTCGGATGGCTGATATGATCATTCTTCGCCAATCCAAATAATATTTGCCATTAAAAACTTTTCCGAGTGGGGCTTGAATGGGTTTAATTTCGTTCGGGGATGCCATTTTTTCTTTTATTTTTGTGAAACCTAATAAATTTTTTTCTCTATTACAAATGGCTATATATTTTTTATTTTCGTTCGTTTCTTTTTCTAATTTTTCTATTAAATTTTCTTTTTCACAATTTTCCTTTATATCCAGTTTTTCTAAATTTATTTAATCAAAGAATCTGTTCATAAATTTTTCTTTCGATTTAGCAGAACTATAAATTCTGTTCGAAAAATAATTTACTGAAGATTCTGAAATTACAATATATTTAAGGCTACTAATGTCTTCTATTCTCCCGGATATATCTATTACAAAGGACTCTAATACAATTTCACCCGTGAAATATTTAACGTGGGGTAAATTATAGATTTCTGTTTTTAGATCAACTACTCTCTCTCCCTCAAACTTTTTAACCAATTCTTCTAAATCTTCTTTTTTAATATTGTATTCACCAATTTTGGATTCAGACAAGTTTATTATTTGGGACATGTACTTTTTTCTTTGTTATTTAATTTTGGGACCTCACTTCAAATACAATTTACAAAGTACGAAAAAAAATAAATGATTTCAATAAATATTACCTTTACAATAGTTTCTCTTTTTGATTTCTGCTGTGTTTTATCGATGATTTATGTTTTCTTCGCTGTTGACCTTGGTACTTCCTGCTTTAATTTTAGTTGTGGGTTGTATGAAAAAGTTGGGTCTTCGATGTTGGATCTCGGTTGAGTCCTCGATGACGGGAGCAGGTTTCCGTTGGTTGTTCTCTTGATCTCGTTGGCGGTCCCTCTGGTTTTAGCGTTCGTTGACTTCCAGTAATGGCCGTTATTTGAGTCCGGAACTTCAGCTATTCTTCAAATTTAAATTTTGATTTTTTCAAAATAAATTCAAATTCGAGATACTTTCTCGAAAAACACGATAACTTTTCGTGTATTATTTAACAAAAAAACATAAAAAATTTTACGTACAGCAGTAAATCAAATTTCCAAAAAATAATTAATTCATCAGTTTAAATTTTCTAAGTCTCTCCTCAAAGTTCTACCGTAGCGATGGCTACCATGATGTGAGGTATGAAGAACGAGGATCGAAAGAACTTGAGACTTTTGACTTTTAAGAAGTTTATTCCGCAACTAAAATATATTTTACAAACGAAAAAGTAAATGGCGAAGCAACAGCGATATACGATCGAAAGTAGTAGGGGAAACACTTCGTGACTAGACTGTACATATGACATATATATATAGAATAATGTGATGATGATGATGAAGAATGAGATGAGGTGGGATTTCGTATCAACAATATTTGAAGTGACGTTGAAATCCAAGGAAAGGAACAAGTTAGTTAGAGATACTTTAATGCAATGATCGAAGATACAAATTATAAGTTTGAGGAAGATGAACGATCTCCCTCCATTACGAGATTACAGTTTGAGTGGGAAACGAATTTCAGCGTTCTCGGGTGAACGGACGAAAAAGTCGTGTTTTTTTGCACAACCTGAAAGTGTTAGTTTACATTGTCGAAAATAGTAGCGCTAACAGTTAGTGAGCGAGTGTAGGTGGAGTGTAGAACAACGCCCCTCCAACAGTCTAACGAAACGAGCGAACATGATTTATCGCAAGAACGAAAATTTGAATTATATTATTATTACACTTTTATATTCATTTCCCAAGCAAAAATAAATAAAACAAATTACATAAAATTAAATTAATAATGAACAATGATTAGATTACAACATATATTTCGATGTATCTTCGAAATTATTTATCGACATATTATATTACGCTAACGGATTTCGATTCGGATATTTTTCGATCTTTCATGTTGTTCGAGAAAAATTTTGTTCAATTTTGTTTAATACTTGTTGAATAAGGGTGTTCCGAAATGTGATAAACTAATATCAACTAAACGTGTGAAATCATGTCTATGATTTGTATTCAAATCTCTGTTCGTTCAAAAACTAAATTTGCATAGATGACAATGAATACTTACACGAAAATAAATTTTGTTTCAACAAGTATTATTTGGCCTAAAGAATATATTATATTATTAATTTTGTTTGAACATGTGATTTTCCTTTTTCTCAAACATTATATTTTTCATGTACTATATTACAAAAGGCGAGATTATTGTATTCAGTGATTCTTGACTTGACATATAATTAACTTAGAGTTTTTATATTTCTTCCCCTTTTAAAATAAACGATTTTTCCATATGATTATTGTGAATTTAATGAATTTTATTTATGAAATTTGATTCATTTTGATTATATTTTTTTTTAATTTTTTCTATATATCATGATTGTATTAGAGTTATGGTATTTTCTTTTCTATCTCTAATAATCTCAAATCCTAAATAAAATCTTGGATTATCAATAATTTTCATGGTAAATCTTTTTTTAAAGGAATCGTTTACATTTTTAATCCATTCGGGGGTATTTGACGCTATTAATATGTCGTCAACGTATGTGATCATAAGAATTATTTTTTCATTTGATTTTTTGAAATATAAACATTTGTCCGTTTTGGATCTTTCAAAGTTCATTTTCAAAGTATATTCATTTATTAAGTTGTACCATGATTTAGACGATGTTTTTAGGCCATAAATAGATTTTTTTAGTCTTAATAATTTATTGCTTTCCATTAATAGGCCTTCTGGGGGTTTTAAATATATGGGGACAATTGCAGGAGAATTTAGATACGCTGTTTTTACATCATATTGAACCATTTCTAGGTCATATTTATCGATAGGAACCATCTTACCAACCAAATTGGGATCACAGGGGCGAATACCTGTCCCAACTCATATTCAGTTCTATCCTTGAAACCCCTCGCAACTAATCTTGCTTTCGGTTGATGGTATCCTTCATCATTCGGTTTTGTCACAAATACCCATCTTGTGTCTATTGTTTTTAAGGATTTATCGTAGTCTACTTCTTCCCACACGTCCATTTCCCCCAATGAAATAAATTCATCTGCAATAGCTTTCATCCATTCCTTTCTAAATGGATTATTTTTAACATCCTTATAGCATGTTGGTACACAATCTTCGATCCACCTATTATCTATAGTTTTTGTAATATTAAAAGTATTTATATTGACTAGGTTTTTTACAAAATTTGCTGGTTTAAGTACCAGTTCTTGTTCACAATTTTTTAAATTTGATATATTTTTGTTTTCGTCAAATTTGACATCACAAGATATATTGAATTTATTTGAAAAAGGGTCTCTAATGGATTATCCCGTAGTGGTATATCCCATGAGTATACCTTTTTCTCCCCTTGGTGCAAATTTTGGGTCAATTTTTTGTTCATTTCTATTTTTTGATTTAGTTGCATTTTGTTGTCGAACTTCTAATGGAATATGCCTATAAACTAATGATCCAAAAATTTTTAAATTATCTAAATTGGGTTTTTTACCAAAAAAAATTTCATATGGAGTTTTGTACTCTGAATTTACTCTTGTTGGTGATCTGTTTATCAAATATGAGGCTGTAGCTATTGCATGTGCCCAATATTTAATATCCAGATAACCATCAATTAGTAAACTTCTTACTCTTTTCATTAAAGTTTGATTTTGTCGTTCAGCAATTCCATTTAGTTCTGGTGAGTAAGGAACTACATTTTCTATTTGTACTCCATTTTCTTCACAAAATTTTACTAATTTTTGATCTGTATATTCCTTTGCATTGTCGCACCTTATTTGACTTATTGGTGTTTCAGGGAATTTGTTTTTCATTGAGAGAAAAATATTTTTAAATTCAGTAAATACTTGACTTTTATTCTATAATGGTATTACGAAGGTGTATTTGCTATAATTATCAATGAATGTTAATATGTATTTTTGGTTAGCTATTGTGGGTGTGAATGGTTCCATAATATCGGAAGATATAATTTTCAGTCTCCTTTGAGGTTTATTTCTAACATTATTATGACTAGACGTTGACTATTTGCTATTTTGCAAATTTCACAATTTATGAAATCATCATCTTTAAAAATAATTGTTTTTGGAATTCCTATTGTGACTTTATGTAAGTATCTCATATATTTTCCACTTAAGTGACCTAAACGTCTATGCCAAATCATTTTTTTATGATTATTTCTAACGAATTATCTGAAATATTATTATTATTTTTTTTTATTATTATTATTACTATTATCCTCATTATTATTATTTTCAGTAGTAATATTATTATTTTCATTATTTTCTTCTAAATTATTATTATTATTAGGTTCTTCTTCCTCTTCTTCTATTTCTAATTCGACAGAAAAAGAATCCCATTCATCGTCATCTTGATTTTGAGTGACGGCCATACATTTTTTTGGTATATTTATGTAATCATAATTTACTTGAAAGACACCATCGATTTTATAAGATGTAAATAAAATGTCTCCTGTTTCTATGAAGTACGTTTGTATTTTTTCTTTTCCCTGGTCCATATGTAGAATTCCAGATTCTGTCACTTTAATCCCAGACATAATATCTAATGACAGATCCGGCACATAATGTACTTCCAATAATTCAATTGCTGTTTGGATTTTATTTTCATTTTCTACTAATATTCTCATATTTCCCATATGTGTGGCATATAAATACGTATCTTTAAGTGCACACTGTAATTTTACTGGAATTTTAAATTTGGTTACATTAATTAACTTTTCCATATTTGATGTGAGATGGACTTCCGCCCCCATCAATTAACATTTTTTTTTTAAGTGTATATAATTTTCATTTTTTGTATTGTCTTTAATTAATTTTTTTAAGAGTCAATCTTAATTATTATTGTATTTTTTTAACATGTATGACAATTTAATTGGTCTCTCCTCCTCTTTTTTATCTTTATTTTGTTGTTTTTCCTTATTCTGTTCCTTATTTTCTGGCTTATAATCAGGGCATTTATTTTTATAATGTCCCATTTGGTTACATATAAAACATCTTTCTTCTTTATTATTTTTTCTAGGTGATTGATCATTATTTCTATTGTTATTTTGATTTTTATTATAATTATTTTGATTATTATGATTATTATTTTCATTTCTTGAGTTATTGTTTCTATAATTATTATTATTGTTATTTCCATTATTATTACCGTTTGTATTATTATTTCGTCTATAATTATTATTTCTATTCCATCTATTGTCTTTATTATTATTATAATTCGTATTATTATTTTTAAATTTATTCCCATTATTATCAAATTTTTTGTTAGATGATTGATATTGTAATTTAATTTGTTTATCTCTCATTTTTTGATCACCGTCTTCTTTTAATATTTGTTTAAATACTTCTAGATTTTTTCTATTTTCAGGGAGGTAATCAAATTGCATTTTTGCTATGGTCTGTTCGTATCCTAATGCTAATTGAAGGTTTTCCAATTCCTCTTCTTCAGATACTTCCTTCCCTGCATCACGAACTTCTTGTACTAGTATGTCCCATTTATTTAAGAAACCTTTTTTATTTCCACCTTGTGTAAATCTAAAAGCAGTCCATTTTGATTTTGCCATATTTGCAACTATTTTTGTTTTAGAACCGTAAGTTATATTTAATTTTTCAAAAATTTGATCCACTGTTTTACATTCCCTAATTTGTTTCGATACATTATATGTCATCCGTTCCATAATGAACGCTTTTGCACATTCTTGTTTTTTAAAATATGCTTTAGCAGAATTCAAAGATGGTCTGTATTGTAAATTATCCATATTTTCGATATAAATATTTAGTTCAAGGTGTGGGCCAAAAACATCCCAATATCCTGAACCCCTTATTAAAGCTATTATCATCTGTTTCCAGTCCAAGTAATATTGGCCATCAAATATTTTCCCACTTGGACCTTGTATCGGACATATAGTTTCATCAGCTGGCATGACATAATGTACTTGAGGGTGTGTACTCCCAGAGCCTGATCTTCCTGGAGGGGATGGGTTAGTGGTTCTTTTGCTTGCCGTATTCATGCTTTCTGGAGTACTTGGTAATGTACTTAGTTCCGACAACTCAATTTTCAAAAAAAAATTAATTTAAAAAAAAATTAATTTCAAAAAAAATTTATTTTATTTTTTAAAAGAGAAAAAAAATATTTTATTTTTATTTAAATTATTAATTTTTCGTAATATTATTCGTATGTATGTTTGCGTTTTAAAATATGAAAAAGAAAAAGAAAAGAAAAAAAATATTCCAATTGAGAATATATTTCAAAAATAAACTTAAATAAATCTTGTTTAAATTTGAATCCTTGTGATTGTTTATGACAAAAGATCTATTGAAAATTGTCCTTGAATACTATCTGTAATATTTTATTGTAATAAGTTTTCAAGTTTATGCATTAGTATTTTAAACAAAGGAATTTTGTGACATGAAAATTTCAGAATTAAACTTGCCCAATATGACAAAGGATTTTTTCTTTTGTGACAATAAATTGTTGAAACATGAAATTTGTTCAACTATGAAAGTATTTTACTTGTTAATATTATATTATATTTTTTAATTTTCGTAATTTTACGTATTTTTAAAGAGGATTTTCTCTCTCAAAATTTTCAAGAAAAATTCTGAAAGATTCTATCGAGTCCAAAGCTTGAATACTGAAAATATTTTTTGAAATTTCCATGAATTTTGCGACTTCGATACCTCTTTTATAATGAATTATTCCATTAACATTTACTGATAAAGTTTCCAAGATTATTTCTCCCAAAAATGTTTTCCAAAATGGGAATTCAATTAAATTTATTCTTACTTCTGTTATTTTTTCGTTTTCAAAAATATTTAATAATTTTTTATAATCTTTTTCTTTGATTTTTATTGTTCCTTCACAGTTTGATGTGCAGTTAGCAATTTGTTTCCAAAACCTTATCATTCGTAACCTGCTTTATTTGAACTTATTTTTAAGCTTAATCATCCTGTGAAATTTCACTTGATTTTATCGAACTAAAGGGGGTTCTTGAAATTAAGCATTTTGGAACTTAAAGGAAAGAAGGAAAAAAAATTTCAAAGAGAAAAAATAATTTTTTATATAACTAAATTCGCTCAATATCCCACAAAATCACTGAATATATCCCATCGTTTTCCGCAATACTAAATGAAATATATAACTTGAAAGTATCAAAAATTACATTACCCGTAACCTGCGGAATTCCGTTGAATATCTCCCAGCTGAGTTTGTGAGTAATCGGTGTTTTCCCATGGGTCAGCACTTGGATCAATTTCAGGTTGTCCTCAGAAAATTTCAATCTTGGCAGCATACGAAACAGTTGAATCAGCAGCACTCAATCGACGAAATTTTGATGATGATGATGTTCGAAAATCACGATGATTGCGTTCGATGTAAAAACGGTCTCTGATTTTTGAACTTTATTATGTTTCACCTTGCTGTAACAGACGATCCAGGTCCGAAGTAATCTGCAATCCCACGAAGAAAAAAAAACTTTGGTTTCACCTTACCGCAAAAAGACGATCCAGTATTTTTCGGAAGATGATCAAAATGGCGTTAAATTAATTTGGCGCCAATATGATTTAAATAAACTTCGAATAATTTTCGATGAACTTTTCAAAAAATTAAACGAAAAAAAAAAATTCACTTGAGTTAACAACTCTTGAATCAAAATATATTTCATAAAGAAAACAACTTTTAACGAAAATAAAAGCTTATAGTTCCTTAAACTTTTGGATACTATAGCAAAAAAAATTAAATTGAAAGAATAACTCAGTTTGATAGGATTACACTAACTTACACCAACCTACACTGGTAGGGATATTCCACAAATATTCAAGTAAAACTTGGCGCAAAGTCGCATAACATTCCTGCATTTGTGGAATCGCCCTCTTGGTGTAGGTTGGTGTAAGTTGGTGTAGTCCTGTCAAACAGAGCTATTATGTATCACTCTGTACTAACTATTCAGTAATCGCAGCTCTGCCTACCATGAAGTGAGGTTGAAATCATAGGAAAGGAACAAGTTAGTTAGAGATACTTTAATGCAATGATCGAAGATACAAATTATAAGTTTGAGGAAGATGAACGATCTCCCTCCATTACAAGATTACAGTTTGAGTGGGAAACAAATTTCAGCGTTCTCGGGTGAACGGACGAAAAAGTCGTGTTTGTTTGCACAACCTGAAAGTGTTAGTTTACATTGTCAAAAATAGTAGCGCTAACGGTTAGTGAGCGAGTGTAGGTGGAGTGTAGAACAACAATATTCTGTCCGTTTTAATTCGCCTGTCATGGTGGTTGTTAATAAAATTCGTGAACAGTGAATTGGTGTTTATTCATTACTTTTTCATAAAATGAACTTATAATTCAATAGTGATGTGAGGCGTACAGAACGAGGATCGAAAGAACTTGAGACTTTTTACTTTAACGACATTTTATTAGTGACTGAAATATATTTTACAACTGAAATACGAAATGGTGAAGCAACAGCGTTGTCGGATCGAAAATAGTAGGGGAAGCACTTTGTGATGAGAGTGTACATATGACATATATATATTATGTGTTCGTGATGATGATGAAGAAAGAGAGAAGGTGAGATTTCCGTTACAACACCCCCCTGAAATTTTTCCATTTGAGTTCTTCATCATGTTGTACGCTGAAAGTGAACGAATTATTATTATTTAAAAAAAATATTAAGTACAAAAATATGCATAATAAAAAATAAAAAAAATAAAACATATTGACATCGTATTATTTGAACATTATTATGGTAACTTTGGTTCCTAAAAAAAATTTTGCTGTGCTGTGCTTCGAGAATAAAAAAAATAATTGAGTAAAATAAATAAATAAATAGGTAAATAAATATGGTAACATGCATAGAATATTCAATATTAATATACGATATAAAAATGGTATATGTGAAAAGCAAAAAGAAATTATTAAAAATACGAAAATTGGTAACATGCAAAGATATTATGAGTAACGGATGATTCATTCATCTATTGATATACATATTTAGTTATTTGTATTTGGCTACACTGAGTAGAAACGTCTCATTCAAGATTAACCGTTTCCTACTTTTACATATTACGTTTGTTACATTTTGTTCGTGTTCTTGATCATTCATGCTCTTCATGAATATATTATTATGCCACAGAAATTGTTTCTACACTTTATTTAAAATGGTAGCAGAGCGTGGTTTTCAAAATAATTAATGTTTGATCGTGTGTTTCCTCTTCTTCATGAATTGCTACGTCCGATGGTTGTATAAATCTAGTCAATTTTTTTTTGTTTGCTAATGTGATCGTCTTTGCCTGAATAACAATGGCGGCCAGTACGCTGTCATCAATTGTTGTGCTTAAACCCTTTGATGGGACGAATTTTCGTGAATGGAAGTTCCGAATCCAAGTGCTGCTCAGATCCGAAGGTTTGATTGATCAAATTGAGAAACCGTTGCCAGCTGCCCCTTCTGCAGAATGGTCAAAGAATGATGGTAAAGCTATTCGTCTCATCACAGAACGTGTTAATGGTAATCAACTTGAACTAATTATGAGTCAGACTACAGCTAAAGGTATGATGGAAGAATTTGATCGTGTTTATAATCATAAAGACTCATTGAATTGCATGCGTGTTGTAAAGAAAATTTTGAAGATGTCCATTGATGACAGTCCTGATGCTGTTCATCACCTCACAGAATTTGAGAAATTGATTAATCAGCTACGTGGTTATGGTGAAGAGGTCAAGGAGCCTGATATAATTAAATATTTGTTATTAACTTTGCCTGAATCTTTTGACACAGTAGTTGCGTACTATGATGCTCTGCCAGAGACAAACAGAAACCTAGCAAATTTGAAGGCCAGAATTATTCAACAAGATGAAACTCGGCGATCAAAGGCTGGTGAATCTTCTTCTGAGACCAAGCAGGATTCTGCTGCATTTTTCTCTCGTCAAGGAAATTCTTCCAACAGACATGGTGGAAATAATAATTCGTCTCAACATCGTAATAATTTCAATTCTGGTAACTTTCGTCGTAATTCTGGTTATAATAATAAAAATAATTTTGGTAATCGTTTTCATGATAATAAAAATTCGAATAATTTTTCTGATCGAAACTCTTCAAATCGTAATTTTTCGTCTGATAGAAATGAGAATAATGTTGGTAATAATTTTGACAGCTTTAGAAATAATAATTTTGACAGTAACCAAAATAGTAGCTTCAACAGTGGCAATAGGAGTAATAATTTCAATAATTATCAGAATAAAAGATGCTTTTTATGCAATAGAGTTGGTCACTTAGCTAAGAACTGTAGGAGTAACGTAAATAATAATAACCAGACCAATGAAAGGAGAAATTTCTTTACTGTTAGTTTATTTACTCCTAATATACCTGATGAACCGAATAGATTACCTTTTTATTTAGACAGTGGAGCTACTGATCATATGATTTCAAGTAATTTGTTGAACTTAATGAATAACGTAGAAGCTTTTGATGTACCACTTGAAGTCAGTAGTTCAAAACAGAATAGCACTTTAATTAGTAAAAATTATGGTGATTTGGATGTTATTTGTGATAAAATTAGTATCACCATAAGAAATGTTTTGGCAGTTGATGATTTGCACAGTAGTTTATTATCTGTTAGAAGACTAAATGAAATTGGCTATTCTGTCATTTTTAATAATGGTAAAGTTTTTGTTTATGATGGTGATGAATTAATAGCCACTGGTCACACTCATTCGAATTTATACTGCATTATATTTGATGTTGATAAAGTTGATTTCGTCCAAGCAAATGCTTGCTTTGCAAATTCTATTGATGAGCAATCACGAATTTGGCACCGGCGTTTTGGCCATTTGAATTATAATAGTTTGAAAAACTTAGCACAAAAAGATTTGGTTCATGGACTTGACTTAGATAATTTAAAAACGTCTGAATTTGAAAAATGTGAAGTTTGTATTTTGAGTAAATTTTCTAGAGCTCCTTTTAATCAACGTAATTATGATAGAAGTTCTCGTCCATTACAGTTAATTCATACGGATGTTGTCGTTGTTAACCAGAATAGTAGAAATGGTGATCGCTATATCCTTACTTTTATTGACGATTATACTTCTTTTAAAGCAGCTTACTGCATGAGAAGTAAGGATGAAACGTTGAAATATTTGAAAGAATTTTTGAATTTTGTTCATGCTCAGACAGATTTTAAAGTAGGTACGATTAGATGCGATAATGGTGGCGAGTTCACAGGGAATAAATTTATTGATTTTTGTCGAGATAATGGAATCTGTGTTCAGTATGTTGCTCCTTATACGCCACAATTAAATTCTTGTGCTGAACGTAATAATCGCACTATCGTTGAGAAAGCTAGAGCTTTACTTTTGCAATCGAAACTTAACGTAAAATTTTGGTCTGATGCCGTGGAAACTGCCATTTTCATTTTAAATCGTTGCCCTGTTGGTAATGATTGTATTACACCTGCTGAGAAATTTTATTGCAAAATACCTGACGTGTCTAGATTAAGAATTTTTGGATGCATTGCATATCGTTATATTCCTAAACAATTTCGTGCTAAATTTTCTGAAAAAGTCGAAAAGTGTATTTTGATTGGTTTTACTATTTCTGGCTATAGACTATGGAATCCTCTTACCAATCAGGTTAAGGAGGCTAGGAATGTAGAATTTGAAGAGTGCTTAAACATTTCTGACTGGTCGGACGTAGCGGATTTGAAGGAGACGCAAGAAGTTGTTTTGAATTCAGAACTTTTTGGCCTGAATGAAGTTGAGGAAACACCTGTGAATGACGAGCAAAATGAAAATTTGAATGAAGGGACTGTAGAAAGTGGTAATGTTGTTGAACCAGTCGAGGCTGAACCAGTTGTACCTGTTGTACAGACTGGTCCAGATGAACTAGAAGCAGGTGTTTCAGCGAGGACCCAGCGTGAAAGGAAGTTACCAAAGAGATTTGAAGATTACGAGGTAGGTACGTTTTTGACTGCTGTGAAAGGTAATGTACCTGTAAGCTATGTGGAGGCGATGGCTTCTGGTGAAGCTGATCTATGGAGAGAAGCGATGAGAAAAGAGATTGATTCAATGCATGAGAATGACGTATGGACTCTGGTCGACAGAAGTGAGAGTAGCAGGGGAGAAATGGTATCTTGTAGATGGGTTTTCTCTTACAAGGAGAGAGAGGGAAGGGAGACCCACAAGGCACGATTGGTTGCTAGAGGTTTTTCTCTCGAACAAGAGGATTCCTTTTCTCCTGTTGCTAAGTATTCGACTTTGAGAATTTTGATTTGCGTCGCTGTTCAATTTAAAATGTTTGTGTCCTGTATGGACGTCACTACTGCCTTTTTGTATGGTGAAATAGATCGTAATAAAAACGTCTATATGCAACAGCCACCTGGATTTGAGGTCACAGGTAAACTGTGCAAACTTAAAAAGGCAATTTATGGTCTTCGTGAAAGTTCTCGACAATGGAATAATTGCATTAATGATTTCTTAAGTTCTATTAATTTTCAACGATCAAAGAACGATTTATGTCTGTACTATAAAAACTCAAACAACGTAAAGACTTATCTTTTACTATATGTGGATGATATTTTTATTATTAGTAACAACAAAACTGAGCTTCAAGAACTTAAGAATGAGCTTTCTCGTAGATTTAAAGTAACTGACCTCTCTAATGCAGATAAATTTCTTGGAATTGACCTTGAATGGAAAATGTCGCAAGGTGAGGTGACATTATCTCAAAGTAACTATATTAATTTGATTTTGAAGAAGTTCAGGATGCAAGAATGTAATCCTTCTCGTACGCCTATGGAGCAAAATCTCAAAATTGAACCTTGTAATAACGTAAACTTAATGACTAAAAAGCCATATAGGCAGCTCCTAGGATGTTTAAACTTCATAGCTAATACCACGAGACCTGATATCAGCTTTGCTGTGAATAAATTAAGTCAGTTTCAAGAATGTCCTACCGAAGAAATGTATGGTCATGCCAAGCGTATACTTCGTTATTTGAGAGGCACCATAGATTTGTGCTTGCGTTATAAGCGGTCTTCTGACTTCGTTCTGAAAGGGTTTGCTGATGCTGACTTCGGTAGCGATAATATAGATCGTAAATCTCGTACTGGTTGTGTATTTTTCTTAGGTAATTGTGCGGTGTCATGGAAGTCGAATAAGCAAGCTAGCGTGGCACTGTCCACAGCGGAGGCCGAATATGTTGCACTTTCCACTTCCATTACAGAGGCACTTTGGTTGAGGCAATTGCTAAGTGAAATTGATATTTTATCCGGACCTGTGGTTATGTTCGAAGATAATCGTAATGCCATTTTATTTTGTAACAATAATGATAATAATAAGAGATGTAAACATATTGATGTAAAGTATAAGTTTATTAATGATGAAGTAGCCAAAGGTAGTGTACATGTAGAATTTGTGAGGTCAAATGACCAAACTGCTGATATTTTGACTAAGCCATTAGGTGCTAATATATTTGTTATACACCGAGATTCTTTAGGTATTAAGTGATTTGAGTTACCAAATTTTTATTGTTGTGTTGTCTTTCAATGTATGTAATTTTTAATCTTAAGTTCAAGAGGGGCAATATTGATATACATATTTAGTTATTTGTATTTGGCTACACTGAGTAGAAACGTCTCATTCAAGATTAACCGTTTCCTACTTTTACATATTACGTTTGTTACATTTTGTTCGTGTTCTTGATCATTCATGCTCTTCATGAATATATTATTATGCCACAGAAATTGCTTCTACACTTTATTTAAAATCATCGTGTATTTCAAGTGTGAAAAAAAAAAATTAGAAAAAGAAAAAAAATATTCACGTAAACATATTACATTAAAGGAAAAGAGAGAAAAAAAATCGACAAAGGTATTTCCAATTACGAGTTCGTTGAATTTAAAGGAACGTTACGTTTCATTTCTTATCTAGATAACATGACATGTAAAAGATTGTAGAATAATATACGTTGCATCGCTTATTATCTTTTGTGTATTGCTATTATAATTGAACTGGGGTTTAACATGTTTTTCGATAAGGCAACCTTCTTTCGATTTATCATAATTGTGGTCATGTAATGGGTTTTAATCTTTATTGTGTTCATTGTTAGAGGATTTTCTTTCATCAAATTGTGTGGGAATATTTCGTGTATTTCTCTAACGCTTGTTTGAAAATGTATAGGGTTTTTATTATACGATTTGTACGGTTTATTCTTGCTCAATTTTAATGCTGTTTTCTTTGTTGCAATTTTTGAGAAATCAAGTATCTATCTCTTGCAAGAATTTTCTAGTAAAATGGTATTGTTAAGTACTCTTTTTGCAATAATTGAAGGTTAATTTTTCAGTAATTATTTTTATGTTACGACTTATATTTTGGACTTGGGACGACTTGTACTTTGAAATAGAAAATCTTCGAACATATTATGACTTTAAAATAGACGAATTATTATATTATGTGTAAATGTTATTGTCATTCAATATTTTGACAATTATATTCTCGAATTTTGAACGATCTAATGATTTTGTCAAAATATCCGCTAATTGATTTTCGGAGCTTACAGTTCTAAAAAATATTATTTTTTCTTCGAATGCTTCTAAAATCGAGTGGCATTTAATCATTAGGGCCCTCGACTTCTTTTGACTAACCCCCGAACATATTTTTTGAGTCAAAATATTATCTTCCATAATATCTACCATCAATTTATCTCCAAAAATTTCGTAATTCATATATTGCATTACTTTTATTGTATCAAAAGTATCAAAAACTGCAATTATTTCTGCTGCAGTACTTAATGAGGCGTGAATAGTTTGCTTGGAGCAATTCCACTCCACCAAGTCTCCATAAGCAAATAACATAAATCCAGTTATCGATTTTCCTTTTTTGAGATTGCATAATTTTATATTTGTGTCGTCAACTTGGGGTGCATAAGAGGCATCAATATAAGCCTGTATACCATCCCCTTTTGATCTATATATTATATTATAATTTTTAGTGGTATTAACATATCTAAAGATTCTTTTTACGTAATTTTTCAAAGTATCATTGGAATTATTTTGAAAATGTGAGAAAAAATTGACTGGGAACAATATGTCCAGTCTTGTAAGTCTCGCTAAATATAATAGCCCTCCTATCATCGACCTATATTCTGTATCATCTCTTCCATTTTCTATTCTATCTATTTTTAAGCCCGTTTCCATAGGGGTATTCGTATTTTTTAATTCTGAAATTCCTAATTTCTTAAGCATTTTGTCTATATGTTTATACTGTGAGAGGATTATCGTATTATTTTCTATATTTCTCACTATTTCTAGACCTACAAAGAATCTTGGGTTATTTATTATAGTAATCGTAAAATCTTTTTGTAGCTCTTCATTTATTTTGGTGATGGATGATTGCGAATTTGACGCAATTAATATGTCATCCACATAAGTTAAAAAATATGTCTTTTCATCATTATTTTTAATTACATAGAGACATCTATCACTCCTTGTTCTATTAAAGCCCATATCTCTTACTTTTGCATCCAATAAGTTGTACCATGATTTGCTGGATGTTTTTAATCCATAAATCGACTTCTTCAATTCGAGTACCTGATTTGTATTTATATTTATACCCTCAGGTCTTTTTACAAAAATGGGTTTTATTATAGGTGAATTTAAATACGCAGTTTTCACGTCATACTGCACCATTATTAATTTTTCTTTATTAACTATGGATAATAATAATCTTATGGTTCCTATCGATGCCACTGGGCCATGGGTTTCGGCAATGCCATATTCGGTTTGATCTTTGAAACCTTTTGCCACAAGTCTCGCTTTTGGTTTTGAATTTCCAAACTCATCAAATTTTATTGTAAAAATCCATCTTGTATCAATGAGTTTTTGGCAATCGTAGTCTATTATTTCCCATACCTTCAAGTCATCAAGAGAATTAAATTCGTCGTTTATGGCCCTAATCCAATCTTCTCTAAATGGGTTTGTATCTATTTCAGAAAATGTTTTCGGAATATTATCCTCTTTATATATTTTATTGTATTTTATATTGATATTCATGATAATTGGATTAATTATCCCTAAATCATATTCATAATCTGCTGTTTTTATTGTTAGTGGTTTATTATTTATTAATAGGGATTTTATGTTTTGACTTTCATCCATTTTTACATCACATGAGATATAGGATTTTGTGTTATAGGGATCTTTGAGACAGTATCCTGTATTTGTATAGCCCATCATTATATTTTTTTCTGCCCTGTGTGCCAGTTTTGGGTCGATTTTATTTTTTGACTTTGCTTTTGCTTTTGTAGCATTCTGTTTTCTAACCTCCATAGGTATATGCCTATAAGTTAATGCTCCAAAAACTTTAAGATTTTTTAAGTTTGGCTTTATTCCATAAAACAGTTCATAGGGCGTTTTAAATCCCTCATTTGCCTTTGTGGGTGATGTATTAATTAAATAAGCTGCTGTTACCACAGCATAGGACCAATATTTTATGTTTAGGTTGGCATCAATCAACATGGCCCGTACTCTCCTCATTAAAGTTTGATTTTGCCTTTCGGCAACACCATTCAATTTCGGAGAATATGGTACCACATAATCCATTGTTATGCCAACCTCATTGCAATAATTTATTATTTTAGCATCGGTATATTCCTTTGCATTATCACATCTTATAGTTCCTATTGGATATTCAGGGAATTTATTCTTCATAGATATTATAATATTTTTGAATTCATTTGTCACCTGGTTTTTATTAGCAATGGGCATGACAAAAGTGTATTTCAAGAAGTGATTTATAAAAGTTAAAATATATTTTTGGTTCGCCACAGAGGGCGTAAATGGACCCATAATGTCTGAGGACGCTATTTCCAATTTTCGAGTTGGTTTAGTTCTAATACCAGTATGACCCAATCTCGAATTATTGGCAATACAACATATCTGGCAATTTATGAAATCTTCATCCCTAAAATTCATATTTTCGGGAATGCCAACTGCCAAAGTTTTTAATTTTTGCAGATATCTGGCATTCAAATGTCCAAGTCTCCTATGTATTATTAATTTTTTGTTAATATTATTATTTATTTATGATTTATTAGTATTATCATTAATATCATTATTTTCCACTATTATTTCCTCATTTTCACCCCCTTAGGTGATTCAGTATTAGTATCTTCTTCCTGGATTTCTAATTCAACTGTAAAATCATCCCATTCATCATCTATATTATGAGTGATGGGGGCACATATTATATTTTGTTCATCATTATTAATATCATCGTTTATTATAATTTTTTTTTTATTATTTTCGATATTATAATATATATAAAATATTCCTTCTTCTTTCTTTGCAGTCATAATTATTTCTGCACTCTCAATAAAGTAAATGTTTGCAATATCTTTTTGCTGATCAATATTAATTATTCCAGTATTTGTTATTTTGATAGCTGAAATAATATCTAAATTTAGATCGGGTACATAATGGACATCATTTAATTCTATCAATGACTGAATTTTATTGGAATTTTCGACTTTAATTACCATCCTACCTGTATGAGTGGCATATAAAAATGTATTCTTTCCAGCACACTGCAATTTGACTGGAGTCACAAATTTTTTAACATCTATTAATTTGTTAAAATCAGACGTTAGGTGTACTTCTGCAGCTCCATCCAAAATTGCTTTATCATTTAGCATTGTATAATTTATATTATTATTATATTTATTATTATTAATCAATTCATTCAATAACCATTCATTATTATTTCTATTACATTTTTTTACCATGCAAGACATTTTTACTTGCTGCTCTGAACTATCTTTTTTATTATTATTTGTTTGACTTGTATTTGTTTTTGGGGGATAATTTCCCTGATTATTATTAGTATTATCGTTATTATTATTTTGTTGTGGGTTATTATTACCACAATTTTGTGCCACATGCCCAAATTGCCCACATCTATAACATTTCGTGTTATTTTGGTTATAATTTCTACCATTACCTTTATAGTTATTACCCCTATAATTTGAGTTACCTCTATAATTATTTCCTCTATAATTTCCATTATTATTATTCACATTATTATTCGTATTTTGGTTTTGGTTTATTTCATTACCATTCCCATTACTATTATTTCCACCATTATTACCATTATTACTATTATTTCGATTTCCATTTCTATAACCATTATAACTATTATTATTTCCTCTGTAGTTATTCCTACCTCTATAATTATTGTATCTTCCCCTATAATTATATCTATTATTATTATTACTATTATTTCGATAATTATTCGATTGATTATTATTAATATTTTCCTTTTTAGGTCTGATCCCTAAATTTTTGGTCAGAGTCCTCTCTCAATATTCTTTTAAAATTATCTAAATTTTTTTCGTTTGGAGGTAAATTTTCAAACTGCATTTTTGCAATTGCTTGTTCGTAGCATAAAGCTAATTGCAAATTTTCTAATTCTTCTGTTTCAGTAACTTCTTTGCCACTATCTCTTACGTCAGTTACCAACTCATCCCATTTTTTTAAAAAAACCTTTCATATTTCCACCAGGCTGAAATCTGAATTATATCCATTTTGCCTTTGCCATATTTGCTGTGACCGAAGTTTTCGTGCCATAAATATTATCTAACTTTTTTAACGTTAATATTGCTGTATTACAGTCCCTTATCTGTTTTGTGATTTCATTTGATACTCTTTCTAATACAAATGCCTTGGCATTGTCTTGCATTTTGCAATAACTCACCATATCTTTTTCGGGTCGGAAATTTAAATCATCTATATGATTAATATATAACTGTAGGAATTCGTGTTTCCCAAAAATATCGTAATATCCGGCTCCCCTAATAGCTGAAATAATCATCCTTCGCCAGTCCAAGTAATATTTTCCATTAAATACCTTTCCCAATGGCGCTTGTATGAGTTTAATTTCATTTTGGGATGCCATATTTTCTTTGATTTTACAAAAACCTAACACACTTTTTTCTCTATTAATAACAGCTATATATTTCTTATTTTCTATGGATTCTTTTTCGATTTCCTTAATTAAATTTTCTTTTTCACTATTTCCTTTTTTACCTTTATTGTTATTATCCAGTTTTATTATTTAATTAATTAAAGAATCTGTTCATAAATTTCTCTTTCGATTTCTCAGAACTATAAATTCAGCTCGAAAAATAATTTACTGAAGATTCTAAAATTTTAATATATTTCAAACTGCTAATGTCTTCAATTCTTCCCGATATATCTATTACAAATGATTCTAATATTATCTCGCCTGTGAAATATCTAACATGGGGTAAATTATAAGTTTTTATCTTTACATCAACAACTTTCTCACCTTCAAACTTTTTTATTAATTCTTTTAATTCCTCTTTCTCAATATTATACTCACTAATTTTTCCTTCAAACAATTTTATTGTAGGGGACATAAATAACTTAAAAAAAATTAATTTAATAGGCTCAGTTCAAACACAATCGCATAAACACGAAAAATAATTTACTTCAACAAATATTACCTTTACAAAAAATTTTACCTTATAATTTCCGCTGTGCTGATGAATAATTTATGTCTTCGATGCTTCGCTGTTTACCTCTGTACTTCCTGCTTGAATTTTGTTCCGAGTTGGCCAAAAAATTTTGGGTCTTCAATTTGTGGATCTACTAAGAGTCCTCGATGACGGGAGCAGGTTTCCTTTGGCTGTTCACTCGATCTCTTTAGCGGTCCTTACTGGATTTAGCGTTCGATGACTTCCAGGATTGGCCATTATTAAGTCTGGAACTTCAGCTTTTAATTTTTCATTTAATTTTTAATTTTTTCAAAATTGAAAATAAATTAACATTCGAGTTAAAACTTCTCAAAAAAACACGGTAATTACTTCGTGTATTATTCAACAGAAAACATAAAAAATTTTCGCACAGTAGCAAATTAATTCAAAAAAAATTATTATTTCATCGATTTAAATTTTCCAAGTCTCTCCTCAAATTTCTACTGCAGCGATGGCTACCATGATGTGAGGCGTACAGAACGAGGATCGAAAGAACTTGAGACTTTTTACTTTAATGACATTTTATTAGTGACTGAAATATATTTTACAACTGAAATACGAAATGGCGAAGCAACAGCGTTATCAGATCAAAAATAGTAGGGGAAGCACTTCGTGATGAGAGTGTACATATGACATATATATATATTATGTGTTCGTGATGATGATGAAGAAAGAGAGAAGGTGGGATTTCCGTTACAACAAATAGTAAGTAGGGATAATGATTTGCGAAAGAAGTGGAATGTATGACATATATATATATTTAGTATGATGATGAGGATGAAGAATGTGATGAGGTGAGGTTGCTGTTACAACAAAAAAAAAGGATTGGAATAACTTTTTTTTTGTGAATCCTGCCCATCTTTGGCCTTAGGTACTTTTTTATTCAGTGAATAAAAAGTGTTGGCATTTTAGCAAACACTTGGCACTGCAGTTAAAACGAAGGCCAAACTTTCAATTTTCAAAATAATTTGCAACGAAGTAAAATGGTGGATTTTTTTATTTGATATTTATGTGGTAAAAACTAACATATATGACGCCAAATTCAAGTTAACTAAATTTTTTTCTATTTTATAAACTTTAGTTTAAAATTATGTCGGGTATTGGTGTTAATTTACGAGTAACCGGACATTGTAGTCAAGGCGGACGCAAGTATATGGAAGATACTTTCTCCGTCGCTTATCAACAAACAGAAGATTTAAAAGATTTAGAATACGCGTATTTTGGAATTTTCGATGGACATGGAGGTGCTGAAGCTGCACTTTATGCCAAAGATCATCTTATTGATGCTATTGTTTCCCAGAGCAGTTTTTGGTCTGAGAACGACGAAGATGTTCTTCGTGCAATACACGACGGTTACGTTCAGACTCACTATGCGATGTGGAAACATCACGGTTAGTTCTGTGTTAAATTATATTTCTTGTTTGTGATGATGCTACTAATCAGCCATCACAGTTCTACATTTTATCGAAAATAACTGAATTTTTCTGTCACGCCGAGTGTGTATCTCAGTGATAACGATTAATGAACCTCTGTCATCTGAACATCCTGTTATTTGACCGTTATATTTAGCCTTGGATTATTACTTTATTCATTTTATCGCTAACTCTTAGATGTCAATTCTGTTTATTATCTATCATTTTTCTCATACTTCTGCAGAAAACTGGCCTCGAACAGCTACTGGACTCCCCAGCACTTCGGGAACAACAGCTACAGTTGCTTTCATAAAGAAAGGTAAAATATACGTCGGACACGTTGGAGATTCGTGCATTGTTTTAGGTTATCAAGATAAAGGTTGGTGTGATTTCAACATTTTTCTCCGGAATAATTCATGAAAATTGTACCGTACGACTTCCTAAATTCAATAGGTGAAACGAAGTGGAAAGCTCGTGCATTGACAACAGATCATAAGCCAGAAACACCTTTCGAAATATCTAGAATTATTGATTGCGGGGGTAAAGTTGTCGCTAAATCTGGCGTACCTCGAGTAGTATGGAATAGACCTAGATTGGGACATAAAGGGCCTGTTCGACGATCAACGCCTATCGATGAAATTCCCTTTTTGGCTGTTGCACGCGCTCTGGGTAAAAATATTGACTGTTTTGTTTATAATACAATCCGTCAATTTGATGTATATCCAGTGTGTTTTCTTAGGTGATTTTTGGAGCTACAATTCTGCGTCAAATAAATTCGTCGTTTCTCCCGAACCCGACGTTAGTGTTCATCCGGTCGATGTTGAAACATTTCGTTGTTTAATTTTGGGTACTGATGGATTGTGGAACATGTTATCTCCATCTATAGCTGTCGAAATCGTTCAGACCACTGAAAATCATAATGAGAAACAAATTGTTTATCCGCCTGATCAGTTTGTTATGCAATATGTGTGTATTTTGTTTGATAATGTATCCAAGGTTATCTTTTTAGGTTCTTCATGATTTAATTTTTTTTTCTTTTTTCAGAACAAAGATTGGATAAATCCTTCGAAAATGTTAGTTGATAGAGCTGTGAAAAGATGGGCAATGGCAAAGCAAAGAGCTGACAATACGAGTGTTGTTACCTTGTTATTGGATCCACCTGGTCCTCCGAAAGCTCAGGTACTTTTATTGCGAGTGCTAATTTTTTAAGTGGTTTGTTTTTTTTTTCGCTTCAATTATTCGACATTTTCAGATACTTGTAAGTCAGAAACAGTATTTATGTTCGAAAACGGCCGAAAACTCCTCTGAAGTCAATTTATCTGAACGAGAAAGCATTTACAGTGAACACTCATTTTCAAAATCTCACTCGACAGTGATAACTAATCCCGCTTCCTCTGGTGTAGCAATATTTACTCGCTATCCGGCTGCTGGCGTAAATCAGTCACCGACCATGATTCCTCTTACGAAGTATCCATCTCCAATTTCCTTGCTTAATAATGGAAATTTTAATTCAAATCCAAAGTATATAATTGACTTTTTTTTATTATTCCTACCAATTACTGAGTCTAAAGATTATTTTTTTTTAGGGTTCTAATTCGTAAAAGTGATAATATACGAAGTGAAAATTTAATGAACAAAAGCAGAATTCCTAATTCAGGAAGTAATGAAGACCATTCAATACAAATTCACCAAATTTCTAGTTCAGAATCCGAAGTTATACTCGAACGTAAAAAACAGCAAGAAACATCTTCCTGCAACACGAGGAAGCATTCATCATTTGTCAATTCTAGTTCTTATAACTTTCGATTAAAAGAAAAATTAAGGTTTGTAGGTTGTTATTTTTGTTCTCTTTTGTATAATACTAATTTTAAGGGCAGTGCGGCCAGTAACTACGTATTGTGTGTAGGTTACCAGAAAAAGAGGATGAAAGAAACAGTGATGTTGAAAATATGGATCAGTGGTCTCAGAGATGGTCTGAAATACCTTCTGGATCACAGTCAGCCTTGAGGAAGAATAAATCCAAGCGAAGAAGATGTAGCTACGAACAAAATACTGAAAAATTATTGAACTGGAGTTGTCCAAGTTCCTTATCAGTTTCGTTAGGTTGGTCCCAACGGTATTTTTTAATTTCTCGTTTTGATGTTGGGTTTACTTTTTCTCGTCTCTTTAAATTACAGAAAAATCGCATGTACACCATACCAAGAAATCATTGCAAGAAGCTAACACCAGAATATTGCGTTCTGATACCGTTGCTAAGACACCAGTAAGAACGCTGCGATCACGTAATATCGATCTATCAACGGCTATGAAACCAAAAAACGAAGAACTCAAAACGCGAAGTGTACATTCAAAATCTTGCCCGCATCGACCTTGCAGTCCAAAATCCAAATGCATGCGCTCATCTGGATTTTCTTGTTCACCGAACAAAAAACTAACCAAATATAGTTCTAATTCCTTTGGTTCGTCGTCATCTGTAATCACTCGAAGAAGTGCTTCAAAAAAAATAATTAAGTAATATTTTACTCAACATTTGTGTTCATTGATGTTCGTTTTTTCTTGTTTTTTAGTTATTTTCTTTCACGTAGTTGATGTTATTCGCAGTTATAGTTTTTTTTTAAATCTGCGTTAATCATCATTTATTGGTGGCCTTCTGCTGTAGAAGAATTGGCATTTTTGCCCGTTTTCCTCGACCTTTGCTGATCAGGTTTTTTGGCATAGAAGTAGAAAAACTGACGAAATATTTTAAAACCTTCCTAGAAGAAGTTTGATTTTTGGTTCCTGTCTTTCATTATTACAAAATTTGCTCTAACGTATTATCCTTCAGACGAAATGATTCATCTGAATAATTTTCAGAGAGAATTTAGTTTTATAAAAAAATTAATGACAATTTGAAAGATATTCCAGCATTGTAAATTCATTATTTGTCACAATTATGTGTCATTGGTCGAATATCAGTGTGCTTGAATTTATTTTCTTCGGCTGGTCAGTCGTCGGATTCGTAGGTACTGCGAAAAGCTTTCATGGCCCAAATTTGTTTCTGTGTGATAATGTGATAATGTACGTTAATGAGTATCTTGTAGAAAATATTTAATGTATTATTTTAAGATTTTTTCCCTTCTCTAAGTTTCAGTCTTCGTGATGTCATTATTAAGAAACTTGAAAACAGGTCGTAGATTGGAGTGGTTTTCGATGAAATTAATCTTTTTATATTTACCTTGTTTTTAGTTGTGGTTTGCTAATATCTTGAAAAATGATAATAATGGAAAAAATTTCGATTATAACGTTGGACGAGCTTATGATTTACCTTACGTGATAGTTATTTTATTATGTTTTGTTCTTGAAATTACCATTGCGACGTTTCAAAACGGGATTTTTATCAATTTGAAGCATCGAACTTTATATTTCTTTTACTCTGATTAGTATGATGAAAAAATATTAACATTTTCATTTTCAGTGGGACAAGGCTGACTTCAAAATTTTAAAATTGTTCCTTTTCTTGTGAAGAATTCTGAACAAAATTATGTTCCTGTATTGTGTTGTCTATCCGACCCCCTAACTTATTTCTACACGTACACCCTTCTTATTCCTACAAACATTATTCTTGAAAAGAAAAATTTTTTTTTCCTTCGTTAAACTTTCAATAATCACTGCTGCAAATAAAATTAAGAACCATGAAATGTGTTTTCCCTCTTAATGCTTTTATTTTATTTATTAACAGCTCGTGAAGAGTTCGCACATTAAAGGGTGCAGGTGATATCGTCAAATTTTCCTTATGAATTATATCATTGTTAATTGTTTATTAGTTTTAAATTATTTTTACAAATTGAAGAACTTGTTCGGATGAAACTTAATTTCAAATTCCTGTTCCATAAGTATAGTTTTCAGACTAAAATTATACCTTCTTCAAAATAAGAAGTAGCGTTTTGGCTAGGTAACGCGCAACACAAACTCACGACAATTATATATAAATGTATATTACATTGGTGACGTATTTTACACCTAGCACTTCTTATTTTGAACAAGGTATAATCCAGTATTTATTTCGGATGTAATAATGATCCATTATTTTTTTATTTTCATTTGAATATTTCGTTTTTATTCACATTTTCAGTTTCCTTTTTTCACTTTTTAACATATGTATGGTTCTTTTATTTTCACCCACTTCTCACTTCCCCGCGTAAATTAAAAACAGTCTATTATTGAATGCTGATGCTGTTTTTCTTGTTTTCCTGGCGAAAACAATGTTACGAAACCATTCTATTAACATGAATTCATGTAAAGTGTGTTATTTTATTCTTAATATTGATGGTGGTAAATGGATTTTTGTTTTTAGTTTTGATTTTTAATTGTTATTATGTGTGGAAAAGTATGTTGAAAACCATTGTTGGACATTTTTATAAATTTGTTAGTTTTCTAGGTAATGATGGTATAAAATTTAAACAATTAAGTTTGTAAATTTTATTTTAAATCATAAGTTGTTACTTCTATCGTGTAATTTGAATTGTAAATTTTCAATATAAAACTCGATTTGTTTTTTAGTCGAAACTAATTTCTTTGCTTTTGCGGAACAGTTTGGATTTAGTCGGGCATATTTTGTTTTTTCATTCAAAAATTTCATTATTTTATTCCTCCAGTTTTCATATCTTCATGCTCCACTTACGGTATTTGAGAAGTGACATTTTTCTGCCGGTAGCGAGTCCCAATGATTCAGTTCTCTTGAACAAGTCCAAATATTCTATCATTTTCGTTTTTGTGCCTCAGCTACGTAGCAACTTTATCTACCCAGCGCTTGTAGAATTGATATAATTATCACTGAAAATCAAGGTTAAGAGCCTGTTTCCTCCTGGTTTCTCTAAAAATTCAACGATAATAAGTATATGTAGAAAAAAACGAAAATAATAAAAAATATTGTTAGGTCTCCTTTCCGAAAATGTTCTCAAAAATCATTTGAAATTTTTCTTCTAAATCTAGCTAGGTATTGAGCCAAATTCAACAAGGTCTGTGTTACAATAGAATAGTATAGGTAATGATCGTTGGCAATCAGGCTGTAAAACAAATTAATCTCTAACATGTTTTGTTATATAGATACCTCAACTAATGTCGAGCAACTACATTCCCCCACCTCCGGGCTTAAGGGTTCCAAATACGTTTCAGCAAAATCAAGTGGTATAAATGGATTACCCATTGGAACAGATGGTCACTATTCAAAAATCATCATTGAATCCAAATGCTCCAATTTTTCAACAACCTCATCACTTTCAGATTAGAACTGATTATGAATTACAACGAGCAGCTCATAAAGCTGAAGTGAGTGATTCAGTACAATTTAAACCTGGCTCATCTTGTAATAGATGATTATAACCAGTACATCTCCAGCCTGGTACATAAACAAGAAGAGTCCAGAAAAATTCAACAACAAAAACAACAAGGACAGTTAACCAGATTGGTAACCCCAAATTTACAGATGAGTTTGTCCCTTGAAAACATTGTTCCAGTTTCATCACTTCCAAGAACGAATGTACAAATAACTACACCATTATTACAAACTACTACGCGTTCGGATGCAAATATGGTTAATGATCCGCTTGTGTCGCAACAAGTTGGCAGAATTAGTAACTTGGATCGGCATGTGTTGCAGATAAGACAAGAGACTGAAAATAGAACGCCAACTCCAGGTCAGTCAGTAAGAGAACCGGAAACTGTACCTGTTCAAAGTCATCAACGACCTGAAAATCAGACTCCACAGGAGCAAAATATAAGAAGAGAATCCCAAAGTGTCCAGGAGCGTCCAGAAACAGTGAGTACCCAATGGGGAAGAACTGAAACAAATGTTGCTAGTAATACAACTGCAAGTGAGTCCACAAATCAGCAAACTGAACAGTGGACTGAAAATTGGGACTTAGAAACGGAGTGGGGAAATGTGACAAATGCGAATATGACGGAACAAGAGGTGGAAGAACGATACCCTGAAAAATGTTACCCTCTATTTTGTATACCCGCACAATCAATTACCCGGAGAAATGTTGCCCTGATAAATGTTACCCTGCATTTTGTTTACCCGCGATAAAGTGTGCCTACAAAAACAACCAGGCAAATTTACCCTGAATATCGTTTACCCGCGATATTGTTCACCCTCAAAAATTTGTTCTCCCAATCTTATCATTCAAATATTGTTGGTATAAAATTGCCTTTCACTCACTCATTTATCATCATCTTCATCATCATCATCATCACCACTCTCATATATATATCATACATTCCACTTCCATTTTAATCTCATATCATTAGTTACAATCTATGCTGGTACTGCGCTTCACAATTTCATATTATTCAAATATTGTATTTCAAGGTGGCAATTCTGCTAATGCTTAGCAGGTGCACTCGACTTAATAGCAAGGCGTACATGGTTTATGTAGTGATTCTGTAAATGCCAAGTGAACTCATCACAACTTATGCTGCTTACAAGACTTTGTTTTGCTACACTGGCTACAATACCTCCAGAGGTGTTGTAGCTGGAACAGTTGGCTTTACGTTGCTATCTTATCATTATAATATTATATTTTATTATTGGTTTGGTTCATTTTCCCAAAAAACATTTTAGTATCACCAAGATAAATCTATGTGATAACAAACTAATACCACAAACATTATTGTCAAAGTATACAAATAACTACAACAACTTGTGAAATAGTAGAATCACATTTTTTTGGTAAACTAGGTACTCTTGTTGCGCTAATCAACAAACAACGCCATATACGCCTTATGCGCCTCCTAAGCATTAGCAGAATTGCCGCCAGTTCTTCTCTAATATATTTCTGTAACTGTTTGTATTAAATTCTTCTTCATTTTTCAAAGTTCCTCGCATTTCTCTCACATCGTGGTAGCTGTCACTGCAGTTTATTGAAGTTTCTCATACGACAGTAATATTAAAGTAGAATATATTCGGTTTTTTTTTTGCGAATTATTTGCTGGTGCAAAATTGAATTTAATGTGATTTATTGTATACGAAATAGTTTTGTGAGATTGATGTTTATTTAAACACAAATTATTAATTTTTTTGAATTATTAAATTTTGAACCCCTTTTTGAAAAGAATAGAAAAAAATATTCATCTTCAAACCACACAAGAAAGTATAGGTCAATATAAAAGGAATGAATTCATGACTCACACATGGAAACAAGACACTTGTAAATAAAAAAGAATAAAAGCCTAATATCGATAAAACTCCACTTTTGTATTTGAGGAAAAAACCATAAACATGACTTAACTCGTCTTTTTACTTATTGCATTTTTATACAATAGCACTTGCACAATACTTCAATATAAAATTCCTTGATACATCACAATGTTTACAACAACTGCCATTACTCGTCATTGCATATAATTTTCATCATAATCTTTATTGCATAGGTACTTTCACTCATATATATTCATGAATGAAATACCATTACCATTTTATTTTTGTTTTGGATGTTACCATATATTTTTTTTACTCCTACATTGTTTTTACATTGTTAATCTTTATATTTTATGCATTTATTTATTTTATTAATTTATTTATTTGAAGCCCAGCAGCAGTACAGTTACCAACAAAATTTATTAGCCTTATATTAATTATTTATTTTATTTTTTTCACGTTTAATAATTTGTTTACTTTTAGCACTTGATGATACTCGTTCGTTACCACCTTCGAGGATATATATATGATGGAGATTGCATGGAACAGTTTTAGCATGGGGTTGAGTGTCCAGACAATAGATGTCCCATCCTAGCATATGAAGTACCTCAGACTAAACACTCCAATCAATCAGAATCAAAAATTGATGTAAAAGTGAGATATTTTGTACTCCAGTGTTTATAAACAAATGCATGTTGCGAGATTTTTTTCCAAGCAGATATTTAGATAGAAGTACACATGTTTGTAGATGCACTTTCTATAGGTTGGACACCAAAACAGCGCATGTGTTGTCTCCATTATATATACATCCTCAAAGGTTACCACTAAAATTTCAGGGGGGTGTTAATACAAAGTTCCCTCTCACTCACTCACTAATCATCATCACTCCCTGTGAAGAAATACGAATTACCAACAGGCCGAATTATGTGAAATTACTGACGAAAGACTTTAACTGATCTAAGACATTGAACGAAGACTAGACACACACTTTACAAACACATAAATAAGAACAGCAAATATTGACTTTCACGAAATTTTATTTCCATATACGATGGATGAGATGTTAATTCATCAACGTTTGATGAGCGACAAGAGGCACACAAAAATATAATATCACAGTTGAGTTTCAAACATAAAATCGAAGATTACAAAAAGTATCGAGTCAGTGTTACCACAACAAATAATATGTGAGAATAATATGCTAACATATAATATAATTTGCTATCATTCTCACACTCCCATTTAATATATGAATCATATGTTCCACGTCCATCTTAATCTCGTATCATTAGTTATGATCTACTCTAGTGCTGAGCTTCACCATTTCATATTATTCGAATAATGTATTTCAGTTTTTCTCTAGTATATTACTGCATTAACTGTTTGTATTGTTGTAACGGAAATCCCACCTTCACTCATTCTTCATCATCGTCATTGCGATCACTGTATATATATGTCATACGTACACTCTCACCACGAAGTGCTTTCCCCTACTACTTTCGGTCGTACATTGCTGTTGCTTCGCCATTTCGTATTCTGTTAATAATGTATTTTTCATTCGTGCAATAAACCTCAAATTCAACACAAGTCTCCAGTTCTTTCGATCCTCGTTCTGTACGCCTCACATCATGGTAGCCATCGCTGCGGTAGAACTATGAGGAGAGACTTAAAAATTTTTTAAACAAATGAAATAATCTGTTAAATTTATTTTACTGTTGCGCGAAAATCTTTTCATGTTTTCTGTCGTGTAATATATGAAGAATTAATTGTTTTTTCTTCTCGAGAAATTTAAACTCGAAATTTAATTAATTTTAATTTTTTGAAAATTCAAAAAATAAAATCGTAAATTTGAAGCTGAAGTTCCCGACTTAATAACGGCCGAACCTGGAAGTCATCGAACGCTAAAACCAAGAAGGACCGCCAAAGAGATCGAGTGAACAGCCCAAGGAAAACTGCTCCCGTCGTCGAGGACTCATCGCAGATCCACAAAATCGAGGACCCAACTTTTCGGACAACTCCAAACAAAATTTAAGCAGCCAGTACAACGGTCAACAGCAAAGAACAGAAAACTGGGATTATTCATCAGCGCAACAGATGAAGTAAAGTAAAATATTTTATTTTTGTAAAGGTAATATTTATTGAAGTTGGTTATTTTTCGTAGTACATAATTGTGTATTTGAACTAGGTAGAATAATAATTAAATTTTTATGCCCCCAATAATTAATTTGTACGAAGGAAAATTAGGTGAATATAATATTAAAGAAGAAGAATTGAAAGAATTAATTAATAAATTTGAAGGTGAAAGAGTTAGCGATATAAAAATAGAAACTTACGATTTACCCTACGTCACATATTTCACAGGGGAAATAATATTAGAGTCCTTTGTAGTAGATATTTCAGGAAGAATAGAAAATATTAGTAGCCTAAAATATATAAAAATCGCAGAATCCTCAGTAAACTATTTCTCAAATAGAATTTATAGTTCAGAAAAATCAAAAGAAAAATTCATGAATAGATTTTTCTAATTGAATAAATTAAAAAAAACTGGATAAAATAGAAAATCGTGAAGAGAAAAGTTTAATAAAAAAATTAGAAAAAGAATCAATCGAAAATAAAAAATTCGCACCTATTTGTAATAAGGAAAATAATTTGTTAGGTTTTAAAAAAATAGAAGAAGAAATGGCATCCCCAAACGAAATTAAACCTATACAAGCCCCACTTGGAAAAGTTTTCAATGGAAAATACTATTTAGATTGGCGTAGAATGATCATATCTGCTATCCGAGGTGCAGGATACTATGATATTTTTGGGGAACATGAATATTTACAGCCATATATAAACAATATTGATGATTTAAATTTTCGGCCAGATAGAAACATGTTAAATTACTGCAAAATGCAGGATAATGCAAAGGCGTTTATATTAGAAAGAGTATCAAATGATATAACAAAACAAATACGAGATTGCAATACAGCAATTCTTATGTTAAAAAAATTAGATAATATTTATGGCACCAAAACTTCTGTCACTGCTAATATAGCAAAGGCGAAATGGATGGAATTTAGATTTCAGCCTGGAGGAAATATGAAGGGATTCCTAAAAAAATGGGATGAGCTAGTAACTGACGTAAGAGATAGTGGTAAAGAGGTCACGGAATCAGAGGAACTTGAAAATTTGCAGTTAGCCTTGTGTTACGAACAGGCAATTGCAAAAATACAATACAAAAATTTGCCTTCAAATGAAAAAAATTTAGACAATTTTAAAAGAATATTAAGGGAGGACTCTGATCAAAAATTCAGAGATCAAACTCTAAAAAAACAAAATAGTAATAATAACCAAGTCAATAATAATTACAGAAATAATAATAATAATTATAATAGAAACAACTACAGGGGAAGATATAATAATTTTAAAGGTAGAAATAATTACAGAGGAAACGGTAATGGTCGAAATAGTTATGCAAATAATAATCGAAATAATTTTAATGGTAATAATGGAAATTTTAATAATAATGGGAATAATGGTATCAACAATGAACCAAATCAAAACCAAAATAGTAATTCGAATAGTAATGGTAATAATGGTAATGGAAATTACAGAGGAAATGGTTATAGAGGAAACTCAAATTATAGAGGTAATAATTATAGAGGCAATAATAATAGAGGTAATAATAGAAATTATTACCAAAATAGTCCAAAATGTTACAAATGTGGGCAATTTGGCCATATAGCGCAAAATTGTAATGGTAATGGTTCACAAGAAAATAATAACAATAATAATTTTAATAATAATCAGGGAACATATCCCCCTAAAAATAATACAAGCCAACCAAACTCTAATAAAAAAGAGAATTCGGATCAGCAGGTAAAAATGTCCTGTATGGTAAAAAAATTTAATGGAAATAATAATGAATGGTTAATGAATGAGCTAATAAATAATAATAATAATAAAAATGAAAATTATGATATATTAAATCATAAAGCAATTTTGGATGGAGCTGCAGAAGTGCATTTAACATCTGACTTAGATAAATTAGTCGATGTTAAAAAATTCGTGACTCCAATAAAATTGCAATGTGCAGGAAAAAATACCTTTTTATATGCTACCCATACGGGAAGAATGGTGATCAAAGTCGAGAATTCCAGTAAGATTCAATCATTGATAGAGTTAAAGGACGTTCATTATGTGCCTGACCTAAATTTAGATATCATCTCAGCCATAAAAATTACGAACACTGGTATGATCAACATAGATCAACAAAAGGATATAGCTAACATATATTTTATTGAAAATGCTGAAATAATAATAACAGCAAAAAAAGAAGAGGGAATATTTTATATATATTATAATATCGAAAATAAAAATAAAAACTATAATAATAATATGAATAATAATGATAATAACATAATATGTGCACCCGTCACTCAAAATATAGATGATGAATGGGATGATTTCACTGTGGAATTAGAAATTCAAGAAGATGACGACAATAAAGAATCATCTGAGGGGGGTGAGAAAGATGAAATAAAAGAAGATAATAATGAAATTGAGGAAATACCTCAAAATCCACAAATAAATAATAATATTAATAAAAAATTAATTATACATAGGAGATTAGGGCATTTGAATGCCAGATATTTACAAAAACTTAAAAATTTGGCAGTAGGTATTCCAGATAATATAAATTTTAGGGATGAGGATTTCTTAAATTGCCAAATATGTTGCATTGCTAATAATTCGAGATTGGGTCATAATAGTGTTAGAAATAAACCTACTCGAAAACTAGAAATAACATCCTCAGATATTATGGGTCCATTTACTCCTTCAGTAGCAAATCAAAAATATATCCTAACGTTTATAGATCACTTCTCGAAATATACGTTCGTGATGCCCATTGTGAGCAAAAGTCAGGTAACGAATGAATTTAAGAATATTATATTATCCATGAAAAATAAATTCCCAGAGTACCCCATAGGGACTATTAGGTGTGATAACGCCAAAGAATATACGGATATAAAAATACTAAATTATTGTAAGGAAGCTGGCATAACGATGGATTATGTGGTACCATATTCTCCGGAATTGAATGGTGTTGCCGAAAGGCAAAATCAAACTTTAATGAGGAGAGTACGGGCCATGCTAATTGATGCCAACCTGGACATAAAGTATTGGTCTTATGCTGTGGTAACAGCAGCCTATCTAATTAATAGATCCCCCACAAAAGCAAACGAAGGATATAAAACACCCTACGAACTATTCTATGGGATAAAACCAAACCTTAAAAATTTAAAAGTTTTTGGAGCATTGACCTACAGACATATTCCTGTAGAAGTCAGAAAGCAAAATGCCACCAAAGCCAAAGCAAAATCTGGAAATAAAATTGACCCAAAGCTAGCTCATAGAGCCGAAAAAAATATAATGATGGGTTATACAAATACGGGATATTGTCTTAAAGACCCCTACAACACAAAATCATATATTTCATGTGATGTTAAAGTGGATGAAACCCAGAACATAAAATCATTACTCATAAATAATAAACCATTAGTAATAAAATCATCAGATTACGAATATGATTTGGGAATAATTAATCCTGTAATCATGAATATAAACATAAGATACAATAAAATATATATAGAAGATAATATACCTAGAAATTATTCTGATATAGAATCAAACCCTTTTAGAGATGATTGGATCAGAGCAATAAATAACGAATTTAATTCTCTCGATGATATGAACGTGTGGGAAATAGTCGACTATGATCGCCAAAAACTAATAGATACAAGATGGATATTCACAATTAAATTTGATGAATTTGGGAATCCAAAACCCAAGGCAAGGCTTGTAGCAAGAGGTTTTAAGGATAGAACCGAATATAATATTGCGGAAACCCATGGCCCCGTAGCATCAATAGGGACAATAAGATCATTGTTATCTATAATAAATAAAGAAAAATTAATTATGGTACAGTACGATGTAAAAACTGCGTACCTAAATTCACCAATTATTAAACCTATATTTATACGAAAACCTGAAGGTGTGAATATCAACACAAATCAGGTTTTAGAATTAAAAAAATCTATATATGGATTAAAAACATCTAGTAAGTCGTGGTATGATCTGTTGGACGCAAAAATAAGGGAAATGGGCTTTATTAAAACTAAGAGCGATAGATGCTTATATACACTAATTAATAATAATGAAAAAATATATTTTCTAACCTACGTAGATGACATATTGATCGCATCGAACCTGCAGTCATCAATTACAAAAATAAATGAGGAGCTACAGAAAGATTTTACGATCACCATCATAAATAACCCAAAATTTTTTGTGGGACTAGAAATAAATAGAAATATAGAACAAAACACAATAACACTCTCCCAATATAAACACATAGAAAAAATGCTGAAAAAATTTGGAATTTCGGAGTTGAAAAATACGAACACTCCGATGGAAACGGGATTGAAATTGGATAAAATTGAAGGTGGTATAGATGACACCGAATATAGGTCAATGATAGGTGGATTGCTATACTTAGCGAGACTTACAAGACCGGACATTTTATTCCCTGTAAATTTTCTATCCCGATTTCAAAATAACTCAAACAATACTCTAAAAAATTATATAAAAAGAATTTTCAGATATATTAATACCACAAAAAATTATAATATAATATACAAATCAGAAGGGGATGGTATACAGGCCTATATCGATGCCTCGTATGCACCCCAAGTCGATGAACATAACATTGATATAAATAATTTAGGAAAAGGAAAATTCATAACTGGCTTTATGATATTTTCTTATGGGGATTTAGTAGAATGGAACTGTGCTAAACAAACTATTCACGCATCATCTAGCACGGCAGCGGAAATAATCGCAGTTTATGATGCACTAGATACTATAAAAGTCACACAAAATATGAATTATGAAATTTTAGGTGAGAAATTAAGCGTAGATGTAATGGAAGATAACATTTCAACGCAAAAAATATGTTCAGGGGGTAGTCAGAAAAAATCAAGAGCCCTAATGATCAAATGCTACTCAATTTTGGAGGCATTTGAGGAAAAAATAATATTCTTTAGAACTGTAAGCTCCGAAAATCAGTTAGCAGACATTTTGACAAAATCACTAGATCGATCAAAATTCGAAAATATTGTTGTCAAAATATTAAACGAAACGAATATTTACACATAATATAATATAAAAATAATTCGTTTATTCCAAAGTCATAGTATATTTCAGAATTCATCATCATGGTATAAAAGTCGTCTCGGGTCCAAAATATAAGTCGTAACATGAAAATAAGTGCTTAAATATAACCTTCAATTTAATGCAAAATTAGTGCTCAGCGGTACCGTTTACCGGAAAATGCTTGCAATAGATAAATGCTTCAGATCTCGGAAATATTAACGGGGAAAAGGGCAGGAAAATCGGGCAAGTAGAAACCCTACATTTCGAATAGTAAAAATTCTGTACATTTTTCAGCAACCGTGAGAGAAATACATGTAATATTCCCACACGAAGTAATGAAAGGTAATTCTACGACAATAAACACAGTAGAGATTAAACCCATTACATGACCGCAAATTAAGATAAGTCGAAAACGTTCCTCTATCATATAAAATGTTGTAAGCGCCAGTTCAAACACAATGATGTACTCGAAAGATAAAGAAACGATGCGATGAATATTATTCTATAATCTTTTCATGTCATGTACAACAGATAATACCTGTAAAACGTAACGTTTCTGATAACCGATCGTGTGCCTCATAAACCTTTGTCAATTTATTTAATCGTGATTATTTTTTTTCTTTCTTCAATTCATATATAGACGTAAATGTTCGAGAATATTTTCAGAGCACACTTCCGAATATATTTTATATTAGTCATCAATGTATACGAAAAACTTTTTGCATGTTACCATTTTTATTTTTTTTTATATATTTTTATAATTATTAATATTTTTTATTCGATGCCATATATTATTCAGCATCACATATTAACCTACTATTGCATGTATTTTACCATTTATTTATCTAATTATTTATTTTGAATTACTATTCTCGAAGCACAGCAAACCAAAATTTTTTTTAGAAACATAGAGTTACCATAATATTTAAATTAATACGATGTCAACATTTTTTTTGAAAATATTTTATTACGTATATGACATTTTTAATATTAACATTTTTTATATAAACAATAATAATTTTACTTTCAGCGTCAAACATGATGAAGAACTCATTCGATAAGATTTCAGGGGGGTGTTGTAACGGAAATCCCACCTTCACTCATTCTTCATCATCGTCATTGCGATCACTGTATATATATGTCATACGTACACTCTCACCACGAAGTGCTTTCCCCTACTACTTTCGGTCGTACATTGCTGTTGCTTCGCCATTTCGTATTCTGTTAATAATGTATTTTTCATTCGTGCAATAAACCTCAAATTCAACACAAGTCTCCAGTTCTTTCGATCCTCGTTCTGTACGCCTCACATCATGTATCAAGTTCTTCTTCATTTTTCAATGTTCCTCAGACCTCTCTCACATCAAATATAGTATGTTACATTGATCTTTCAGTCGCTGAATGAACATGTTTGATGAAAATTAACTTTTTTGGTCCTTTCTTTCTTTGACCCTTGTTCACTTCTCAACAAGTGTTTGTCGATTGAGATTAATCGAAGGAAATAATCGACTGAAAATATTGATTCAATGAGTGCAAATAATCAATTTTTTGATTAAATCGATTAATAATCCACATCATGGTAGAGTACCTATATTAGTTTAAGTATGGAAACACGCTTTGAGTATGTATTATTTCATATGGATAGCTGATTCTGTGAGAATGATGACAAATTATATTATACATTAGCTCATTATTCTCACAATGTAATTGTTGTGGTAACACTGACCCGATACATATTGTAATTTGTGATGTTTTATTTTTTGTGATGTCATTGTCACTTGTGAAACGTTGATCATTCAACATCTCATCCATCTTAAATGGAAAATAAAAATTCACGAATCAAATAATTTGAGTTCTTATCTAAGTGTTTGTAAAGTGTTTTTCTAGTCATCGTCTAATGCCGTCATTTATTTAAAGTCAGTCATCAATATTTATCGTCAATTGGTCCGTTGAAACATCTATCTTTTCACAGGTTATGGGCCCAGATACCTGATCTTCAATGTGGCCACTATTGTCCTAATTCATCAATGTTGTGCTGTTGATTCCTGCTCGCTGCCATCCAAGTTGTTATTATGCTTATTAAATTATTTTTTATTTAATATGTTTCATTTTTTTTGTCATTTTGTTTGCAATATCAATCGTTTTTATTTCGGTTGCCGATGCATCTGATTGTTGCTGAATATGGCTGTTTGTCGTGCAACTGATCATCCGCAGTTTTTCGTAATAAAATGGAGGTTAAAAAGGTGAACTGCATTGAGCCACTTAATGGATGCAATGGAAGAACGTGGAAATTTTGGATGAGGCTGACACTGGCTAAGAAATTGCTAGGTAAATTAATGGATGATAATTTGCCAACAGTTAGAAATTGAGATCACATGTGGTTGAAGGACAATGCTAAAGTGATGTTTTTAATCACAAATAATGTGACTGACAATGGATGAACAGGACACTATGTGAGAGAGCCAGAACTATGTTGTTTGAGAGCAATCTTGACAAGATATTTTGGACTGAAGCCATTTTATGTTCGGCTTACGTAGTAAATAGATATCCTACTAATAAAGACTTTGTGCCTTTTGAGAGGTGGTATAATGAAAAATATGATTAATTAAAGTTAAGGGCCTTTGGATGTGACACATATATGTTGTCATTTAAACACGATTCAGATAAATTTAAAACAAAAAGTAAAAAATTAATAATGGTTGGTTACTCACCATGTGGATACAAATTACTGGATATTAAAGCTAAAGAGATACGTCTGTCACTCGATGCTGAATTTTTTGAAAATAATTTAGGAAAAAGTAGGTACACAAGTGAAAATGATATTTTTAAGGAAATCACAGAACTAAATTTAGATAATATTGAGGTAGATGGAGACCTAAATTTGAATTGTCTACCAGAGGAGGCGTCTAATGGTGATAGTGCTGCAAATTATATATATGTTGCTGAGGATGGCATCCCTTTGACGTTTGAGGAGGCGAGTGGTGCAGCTGATAGTGAGATGTGGAAAGAGGCCATTTCTAATGAGATAGGTGCTCTGAATTCCAATCAAACTTGGATGGTGACCAAATGTCTAAAGGGAGCCCCTACCATCACATGTCACTGGCTATTTAACAAAAAGTATGATGCATGTGGAAAGGTTCTCTATAAGGGTTGCCAGAGGATGTCAGCAGAAGAAAGGCTTCAACTTTAATGAAGTTTATGCGCCAGTGGCAAAACTTTCAACTGTGAGAACTCTATTAGCACTTAGTAATGAGCTCAAATTTTATATGGAGCAAACTGATATCTGTAGCACTTTCCTGGATGGAACCTTGTCAGAAGATGTATATCTCAAAATACCTGAGGGCATAGAAATAGAAGTTGATAGACATGATAATGTTTTGAAACTGAATAGGTCAATCTACTGGTTAAAACAATCACCTAAGGTTTGGAACAAATTGTTCAACAAATTTCTTGTGTCTCTTGGCTTTATCCAAAGCAAAGCTAATGATTGCTTATATATTTTCAAAAACAAAAATTCTATTGTGTATCTACTCACAAATGTTGATGATGTCATAATAAGTTCGAATAATGAAAATTTAATTACATTCTTTAAACAACAAACTAATAAACGTTTCAAATGCAAAGACCTTGGTAAAGTCAGTAAGTACTTAGGGCTAAATGTCAACTACAACTGTGAGGACAGGATACTTAAAATTGATCAACAGACACTCATTGAGACTGTGGCAAAACATTTTGGTGTTGTAAATTGTGCACCTACATATACACCTATCAATCCAAAACTCCAATTGGAGAAAGATCTGAATGCAAGAGACAAAACTTTAAATAACGATTATCAACAGCTTGTAGGGTGTCTCATGTATTTGATGCTAGGATCACGGCCTGATATTTGCTTCGCAATATCATATTTTAGTCAGTTCTCCAGTTGTGCTACAAATGAACATTATAAATATTTACTCAGAGTCCTCAAGTACTTAGTGACTACAAAGAATAAAAAATTAACATATACAAACAAACATTTAAATAAAAACATATTAGAAACTTATTCTGATGCCAATTGGGGCAATTGTATAACCACTAGAAGGTCCATTTCTGGATATTGTGTTTTAGTATATGGTTCACTGGTGTCCTGGTCTAGTAAGAAGCAACCAACCTGAGCATTATCGAGCACTGAGAGTGAGCTGATTGCTATCTGCGATGCCACTACTGAAACAATTTGGTTTAAATATTTGCTGACCGATTTTTGTATCCAAATTAATGGTAAAGTAGTTATTTATGAAGACAATCAAAGCTGCTTAGCGCTGTTGCATACTGCAAAGTGGAATACTAGGAGGTCAAAGCATATAGACGTTAAGTACCGTTTTGTGTGTGATTATGTAAATACATAATTCAAATATTTTTATATACCAACTTTGCGACAGTTGGGTGATGTATTCACAAAGGGCAGCCCGAGGTCTCAATTTAATAAATTTTGTGGGATGTTAAATTTAATGTAACTTTTTGTATTCGTTTACCATATATGTTGAAACTTTTTATTATTTTTTATTGTTGACTAATGTCATTTTGTTTAATGACCAAATTATTGTTTTATGTCTCTTACTGATTATTTTTAAGTGTCACGTCGTATAATTATAATTTTGAGGAAGCGTGTGAGAATGATGACAAATTATATTATACATTAGCTCATTATTCTCACAATATAATTGTTGTGGTAATGTAATCTGTGATATTTTATATTTGTAACACAACTATGAAAATATATTTTTGTGATGTCATTGTCGCTTGTGAAACGTTGATCAGTCAACATCTCATCCATCTTAAATGAAAAATACAAATTCGTGAATCAAATAATTTGAGTCCTTATTTATGTGTTCGTAATGTGTTTTTCTAGTCATCGTCTAATGCCGTCGTTTATTTAAAGTCAGTCATCAATATTTTTTAGTGAGATCAATTATAAATGAGCGTGTTGAATACACGTTCGTCGCCATTAGCCGAATGATGTCGTTCGTTATTACTCTTAACAAACTTGTCCGTGTTGTCTGTGTTTGTGTAAGTTGGTAACGTTTTGATAGGTCTATTCTACTGACATCATTGAGTTGATCAATGACGTCATTGAGATATCAATATTGTCGTACATTATCGATATTGAATCGTGTACGACTCCGTCATTCCCAATACTCAGGGGGGGAGTCGAAGTCTTTCCCAGTTTACCTTCCATGTATAAGTCAACGTGGGATTTTTGTCTGTTTGTTTATGTATTATCTGTATATGAAGAAGAAATAAAATAAAATAAAAATAATTTTTTTTTTTTTGTGTTTGTTAGTGTTTGTTATGTATGTATTCAATTGTCTGATTGAAGAGAGGTTTGTGTGTTTGCTGATATACTACAAAATAAAGAGACATTTTTAAAATATTAATATTTATTTATTATGTGTTAAGGACGATAACATTTAACAATATGTTTATGTGCTAGGAACTATAATGTTTAACAAGTAATTATGTGCATTTGTACAATGGTATAGGAATGTTTATTATCACAATGTTTCTCACTTTGTTTTGAGGTAATGCTTATTTGTTAATTATATAATAATGAGATCTGCCTTCATGTGTAAGAAGGTCTGTTATCACAGGTTTGTTACTTATTTGGTGTTGTGGAGCACTCTGCTTCCTCGTCTTTTGTTGTGTCATTCGTGTCTGGATATATTTGTGACTCTGAAAAATTTTAAAAGATATATTAATTTGTTTGTTGGTACAAAAACACGTCAACTACATCATTTTTCCTTCTGTGAGGATAAGTGATGGTTGGCTAGTGTTTTGCTTCTGTTGGTTTGTGGGGTGTCACCTGTTTCTCCATTCTTTATATTGGTTTCACAGTGGGTCCTCTGGTTGCAAACTTGATTTGTTTCGTTTTGAAGTTTACCCAGAGTAGATTCTCCTAAAGATGTCTGAACTACAAATTATTTATGATAATTCGTAAGTGATATGTTTTTTGGGCCACTACTTTTGTGTATGTATGTTGTAAAGCATCTGGGGAATTTAACTCTAATGGTGCTAAATATTTAAGGGGTCTGGTAGTAAGTGTTCCATTTGGGAACATAATAGAGGCTGATCTGACTATTTGGTCTGAGGATTTATGTAATTCTTTGATCACTGCTAGTTGTGGTTTGTTAGGTGTTGATACCGCGTCAATGACGTGTACTAAATCTCCAATTTGTGGTATGTTGTTATTTGTTCGGTAGTTATTTGGTATTGGTTGTGGTTGTTTGTCTCGAAGGTATGGGAGATAATTTTGTTTCCATTGAATCCATAAGTTTTTCAAATATGTTTGATCCATTTTCCATATGTGTTGTAAGTGTCTTTCTGTTGTTGTATGATTGATTTCTGGTTTGTTAGAATTTAGGACAATATGTTGGAAATTAGCATGAAGGAAGTTGGCTGGTGTTAGGTATGAAAAAGTTGTTGTTTCTGTTTCTGGGCATAAGGGTCTTTCGTTTATTATTATTTGTAATTGTTTGATGGTAATGTTGAATGTATGTATGTGAATTGGGTGATGTCCTACTGTTTTGTAGTAGGCTTGTTTGATGATGCCTATTAGGCATTTGTAAGTGCCTCCGTACAATGAGGCTTTAGCTGGTATGAATTTTCATTGTATGTGATTTTCATAGAGGTAATTTTGTACTTTGTTGTCATTTGTTACGTTGTTCCAAAAGTTTGTTATATTTGTGTTGATGACTCTGAATTGTGCTGCGTTATCTGAAAGTATTATTTTTGGTGTTCCTCTGTCTGCAAAAAATGAGTGAAATGCACACCATATTTCCTCTGTTTATAAGGATGCAATCGGTATTAGATATACTGCTCGTATAGTGAGGCATGTGAATATGAGAACCCATTTTTTTGAAGATGTTGTTGATGGTGAAATCTGTTGTGGTTGTTTGTTTGTTATTATTTTATTATATGTATAAAATGGGCCAAATATATCGATGCCCGTATGTGTAAATGGGTGATCATTTTCTTTGAGTCTGAAGTCTGGTATGGTTGAAAAGGGTGGTTGTCTGTATGGTTTGTTTGAATGGATTTTACATTTGTAACAGTTTTTCCTAATTGTGGATATGACTAGTTTGTTAATGGTTGGAGTGAAGAAGTTTTTTCTGAATTTTGCAACTGTGTACCTGGTTCCACTATGATAACCTTTTTCGTGTATGTACAGTATAATTAATCTAAAAATTGTTTTAGTGCTTTTATTATGATTTGAAATATTTTAATTAATTTTTGTAGTGAAGAGAATTTAGTAATGTCTAAGTTAAATGGTGTCGAGTTATTTCCATATATATATGTCATGGGCATGCTCGTGTGTGATGAGGTCGAGTTTGTAATTATTTCTTCATGATCTATTGTTTCTTCTCCGTTTACGTGTGAGTGTACATGTTGTGTTTGTGGTGTATTGTTGATTATTTCTTCGTGGTCTATGTCGGGATTTGTGTTATTGTTAGTGACTGTTTCTGATATTTGTTCATAATGTGGGATTTTGTATGTTTTGGATTGTGTTTGTCTATATTTACGTGTATATGTGTGGTTGTTATATGTGTTATTTAATATTGTTTCATTAATGTGAGGTTGGAGGTTGAGCGTAATCGTGTAAGGATTCTGCTATTGTGCAAAAGGTTTGTTGGTGTTGTTCCTCTATTTGTATTTCTGACTTTTCGTCTTTTAATGATTGTAGATCTCTTTGTGGCCATTGTGTTTTTCCTTGTGTTAGCCAGTCTGGCCCTGTGAACCATTTGGATTGTATTAAGGAGGATAAGTTTGATCCTCTTGATCCTATGTCTGCTGGGTTTTCTTTTGTTGGTACATACTGAAATATTATGTTTGGAATTGTCATAATTTCTTTAACTCTGTTCTGTGTAAAGGGGGGTAAGATTTTTCTTTGTGTAAGCCATATAAGTACACATTTGCTGTCTGACCATAAGAAGGATTGTTTATTGTTGAGTATGCGTAATGTTTCTCTAAGAAACTTTATAAGACATGCTCCTAATAATGCTGCTATTAGTTCTAATTTTGGTATTGTGTGTGTTTTTGCTTATGTTAATCTGCATTTGCCTATTAGGAATCTTAATGTGTGTATGTTGTTTGTTTTGTATCGTAAGTATGCTACTGCAGAATATGCTATGGCAGAAGCATCTACAAATGTGTGAATCTCTGCTTGTTCTGGTAAAAAGGGTTTTTGGAAAAATTTCCTTGGGAAGCATATGTCATTACATTTACTTATGTCTGTTATAATGTTTTTTGCAATAGGGATTAAAGAGTTTGGTAACGGTGTGTCCCAGTCTTGTTTGTGATCCCATAAGGTTCGTACAAAAACTTTTGCAGGAACCATTAATGGTGCGAACCATCCTAATGGGTCGAAGATCGCTGAAAAGTTGCTGAAAAAAGTTCTTTTGGTATGTTGTTCTAGTATTTTTATTTTTGGTTGTAAGTAGAGTATGTCTTTTGTGTAGTCCCATTGAATGCCTAGTATTTTAACAGGTGGTTTTTGTATTGCGTTGTTGTCTGTAAAGTATGTTCGTAATTTTGTGTCGTTTGTTGCTCATTGTGCTAGTTCCATGGAAATGTCGTTAAAAGTTTTGTTTGATGTGTTGTATAATTTGACTGCTTGTTCGTGTGTTGTGACTGATGTGATTAAATTGTCTACGTAGAAGTGATTTGTTAGTATGTTATAGAATTGAGGGTTGGTAGTTTGGAAGTGGTAGAGTAAGGTTGCTGCTAGTAAAAATGGTGATGCTATAACACCGAAAGGTACTCTTTTGAATCTGATAATGAGGAGGTTGTTGTTTGTTAGTGGTTTGTTTGGGTCTTTAAGCCATAAGAATCTGCTGACATCACGATCTGATTGGTTAAGTTCTAGTTGTAGGAATGCTTTTCTGATGTCTGCGCTTATTCCTATTGGGTTGAGTCAAAATGTTATAAATAATTTTACTAAATCAGCCAGAAGTTTTAGGCCTTTGTGTATGCAATCGTTCATTGAGTGGTTTGCTTTTTTGGTTTTGGCTGATCCATTGAAAACTATTCTGATTGGGTGTGTAAGTTTTGTTGGGTCTATTAGGCCGCGGTGTGCTAAGTAATGTATTGGTTCTGTTGAATGTTTATTGTTAACGTATTCTATTATGTCATTTTTAAATAGTTCTTGAAGGTAAGCGTTATATTTTTTGAAAAATTCTGGTGAAGTGCGCATTTTCTTGGGAGTTGACTTTTGAGTCTGCTAAAGGCTAAAGAATAGTTGTCTGGTAGTGGTGGTGGGTATATTTTCCATGGCCATCTGACTTGATATCTACCATTGACTAGCTTTATGTTTTTGTAAAATAGTTCGATTGCTTTTTGTTCTTCTTGTTCTGCTGTTAAGTCTGGTTTGATTATTCCTATTGTTTCAAGTTTCCATAAGTTTTCTATATCTAGTTCTGATGAGAAGAATGTGTGTTCTAGTTCAGTTGGTTGTTTGGCGTTTGTTGTTTGTCTGGTTATGTGGAATCCGAAGTCCATTTCTATGAGTTGTATGGATGGGGATAAATGAGTGATTGATTTGATGAATTGCCACATGTATTCATTGCCTATTAGTATGTGTATTTCCGATGTTGTTTTTAAAGTTTGTGCAAAGTGTAAATTTTTATATTCTGGGTGAGTTTGCTTAATATCATCTATGTTTTGCGTGTCTAATTTATTTGATATTTTTGCAACTGTTCTAGCTATGAGGTTTGTAAATTTGTTTTTAGTATGTTCGATTTCAAATTTGACGATGTTTGTGTGCAATGTTTGGGATATTTGATTTTGTATGCCAGTTAGTTTTAAGGAGTGTGTTCCTATTATAGGTAACTTGAGGGTTTGATTAGCTATGCTATCAAGTATATATGTTTTGGTACTGCCTGAATCAAAAAACGCATTAATTGGGTATGTTTGTAGTGTTTTGGGATTACGTATGGTTGTTGAAAATGTAAGAAATTTGTTGTTTGTTGATAATATTGTGAATAATTTCAACTTACTTGGTATTGGTGGTTGTAGTATTGTTTCTTCTGTTGGTTCTGCTGTGTTTATGGTTTGTGCTTCTGGTGTCTCTTCAGTCTCTGTAATATGATGTTGTTTGCTTTCTTGGTTCTGGCGGGGCTGTAAAGAAGTCGTATTATTAAGATTATTTTGTTTTACGTTGATGTTTGTATTTATTTGTTCTGGCTTACGTAATGGGAATTTAGTTTGTAGGTCTATTACTCTCTCTAAGTATTTGTTCGCTTCTGCTTTTGTCATCGGGTACGTTGTTCTGGGGCATAGTGCCGAATGATGAGCGTTTGTTTGTTGGCATTGAAACCATCTGCACCGTCTCTGTTTTTGATTACAATGGTCTGCTGATGCTAACACTCCACATTTGGGACACAAGTTAAACTGTCTGAAGTAAGATCATCTGCTCTCTAATGTATTATATTTGCTATTGCAGCAAAGGTAACTCCAGTGTGGTCCCTTGCAAAACATGCATCTCTGTTTTGTTGGTATGGCTGGAAAACGGTAGAGTTGTTTGGGAATGCTGCTGTCTGTGTCTGTTTTGTAATGATGAGCTGGAACAGAGAAATCATCAATATCATTATCTATGTAATGTTCAGGTGAAGGTTTACCTTCTTCTATATTTGAGTGGAAGTTAGGACTACTTTTAAGTTGTGTTGAATTTTCTGTTGTATTATTGTTGGTTCATTTCTTCGCTCGATGTTCTGGACACTGTCCTTTGTCGTTTGCTTGGTGATGTTGTTATGTTTGTGTCGCAATATATTTCTGGTGGTTGTCTGGCTTGTATGTATTGTTGAGCGGTCTGTTGTATCTGTCGAGCTGTTTGTAGTTGTTCAAATTTGTTATTTATTTTCGTTATGTAAATGGTAAGTTCCTCTTTTATGTCGTAGATTTTCTGGTAAAATTGTGTGTCTGCGTCTGTTGGTAAGTTATCTAGGTCCGTTAATTGAAATTGTAAGACACTTAAGAATATTCTTACGTCTGAAGGTTGGTATAAGGCAACGTTATATTTTTTGGCCTGTTGAATTTTTGTTTCTGCTCATGCCATTGAGATTTCTATGTACGTTCGTTGCGGACTTTTGTATGTCTGTTGGGTGTGTGGTGTGCTGGTTGTGTAAAATATTTGTCTCAGTTGTTATGTCTGTATGATGTTGGGAATAGGTAATATTCCCTGTGTTATTGTTTGTTTGTGGCTGTTAGTAGGGCTGTTGTTGTTGGTCTGTATCTTGAAGTTTGTGGGTTATCTGTGGCAGTTATTGTGGAGTACGTGGGTTGAATGTTAGGGTTTGTAATTGTATGAGTAGTTGTCGTTGGTAGGGTAATTGTAATGGTTTTTGGTAAATTAAGAGTTTTTGTTTCTTTGTTTGTGCTCATTGTGTTCGGAATGTTAGGATTTGTTTGTTGTGTGGAGGTCTGTTGATCTGTAATATTGAGCGTTAACGGTGATGGATGTTGGCGTGGTTGCTCTGATAAGATTAATGGTGACGGGTGTGTAGTTTTTGACTCTGCTGCTTCTGCTTGCGGGTTTGTTCCTTCTGCAGTTTTGAGCTTTTTCTTCCTCATGTCCAGATCTGTGAAACAATTGTTGCGTTAAATATCTGATTTTACGAGTGTCGCGCATGTGGATATTGAAATGGTGTTTGTATTAATTATTTTCCGATCTCACTTGTCTATATAATATATGTTAACTATGTTTTATGTATAAGGAGTTCAATAAATTGTGTATTTGTCTTTACTTACGTCTGCTTTGTTCTTTGGTGTTTGTTGTTGACATACTTTTTCTGTTCTGTAGAGGCACGTGTTTGTATATAAGGAACGATTTGGAAATTTGACAGTATGCACAAATAAATGTTAGACACGAATAATAACACACTAAATAAACTTAAAATACACTACGAGGACCGTTTCTTGCTCTGTTACCATTTAGTGAGATCAATTATAAATGAGCGTGTTGAATACACGTTTGTCGCCATTAGCCAAATGATGTTGTTCGTTATTACTCTTAACAAACTTGTCAGTGTTGTCTGTGTTTGTGTAAGTTGGTAACGTTTTGATAGGTCTGTTCTACTGACGTCATTGAGATATCAATATTGTTGTACATTATCGATATCGAATCGTGTACAACTCCGTCGTTCACGATATATTTATCGTCATTCGGTCCATTGTAACATCAATCTTTTCACAGATTCGTATACATTTTCTATACGTAGTTACTTTCAGACATAGATAGTGCTTTCAGGGAATGAAATGACTTCTTTTATACACGAGTATATCTATATATAATTTGTATATATAGATGTACTGGCATAAAAAAGAAGTTATTTCATTCCCAAAAATGCTTACTATAGTTGAAAAATGGAACTTGTTGAATCAGCTCTCCATATGAAATAATATATATTCAAAGGAAATAGGTACCATCTTGTTTCACAAATGGAAAGTGATAGCTCACCTATTATTATACTACATTGAAAATTATTAGGATTTACTGTGGTTTTTTGGATTAATTTTTAGTTTATTTTAATTAATGGAGCTTTGTTGAATCTTTTCCTGCAATTTTACATAAAAACGTAACATTATCAAATACGAACATACTTATCTCTTAGGAAGACTGCAACAGCATACTTTCTTAGAATAACAAGGTACCCACAGGTGGAATAAAGCTGGAATAACTTCAATAACTGGTCTATCATAAAACCACAATATCATTTCAACTTGAAAATATTTCAAAATTAATCTGAAAAATAATTATAAAAGAAAATTCTGTCTACCTCATCAACACACTGATGATGATGAATATGTAGAATGAACCTTGTTTACTTTCCGTTTGTGAAATAAGATGGCGTGTTTCCTACTCAAGTCTGTAGTATCTTTAATCACAGTGTCTTACGTCTTATCTATGTTCGTGGTTCGTAGGCTTTGAATGGGGAATTCTCGCAACGCAAAATTGAGATAACCAAACTTTTTAATGGAGCGTTTGCCGAAATTAATTTTTTCGAATTGGTGATCAGCTCGTTAAATCGAGTTTGTTGATGTATAAAACTTTTGAATTCGTTGCTGGCCACTAAACTGTATTTCTACCAGGGCTCTAGTTCGCTCTAGATATGAAGATTTTGTATGCAACTTACTAACTTTCTCCATAACTTTCAAATTTATCTTGAAAAAGTGAATATAATATTATTTTTATTTGTGCTGTATTTACTTCGACTGCATACGTGATATTGATGTTAATTTCAAATCTGTTAAGGTATTGAAATTGGTATTAATGACTCAGGATGACCATAAGGATGAAGATTTATTACCTGATAAGGATGCAGCTAAGGAATTCTACGCGAAGTATGAACCCAAAGAAGTTCTTGGGAGGTAAGTTGGAAAAGATTGTTCTGATTATTTTTTGTACAATCAACATTCAAAATAAAACTTTATTTTATAGAGGTATTAGTTCCACCGTAAGACGATGCATAGAAAAGGAGACAGGCATTGAATATGCGGCGAAAATAATTGATGTTAGTTCAAGTCCCGAGATTCGAGATTGCACTCTGGAAGAAGTTCGAATACTGCGTGTTGTTTTAGGATATCCTTTTATTAGTAAGATTTTATCAGTTCTTTGTAATGTAACTGTTCGAGTACATTTAATTAATTGTTTGACTGTTTTGTTGTGTTAATGTTCGTGATTACAGTTCAACTTTACGATGTATTCGAGTCGGAAACATTCATATTTTTAGTATTTGAATTATGCAGAAATGGAGAATTATTCGATTATTTGACATCAGTTGTTACATTGAGCGAGAAGAAGACCAGGTGAAACCAGTTTTGACTCGTTCAGTAGTTCTGTACATATTAAACTTTCAAATTGATTTTAAAAACATTTGACACTTTTTCTGGAATTTGTAGGTACATTATGCGACAAATATTCGAAGCCCTAATGCATATTCACGCTCATGGCATTGTTCATCGTGATTTAAAACCTGAAAATATATTGTTGGATGATTCTATGAATGTAAAAATAACTGATTTTGGATTTGCTCGTATTCTTCAAGCTGGGCAGTTTCTAACAGGTCTTCTAATCATGATTTAGTTAATTGTTGTTTTCTGTGATTAAGTTAATTGATGTTTTCTGTTTACTGTATAATTAGCAATAATCCCAAATTTTAATTTTTTTCCCCTAATTAGTTTATTTACTTGAGTGAAGATGATTTTCTTTCGTATTCATGAATTTTATTGGTTAAATAAGTTGTGGGTAATGGATTAAGTTCTTCTCCTTACAGCTATCAGTGCTTCAAATTGTAGAAATGTTTTCATATATATTCATTGCTTTCGTAGAATTATATAATATTATTTTTATGTTTCCTCTTTTAGAACTATGTGGAACACCAAACTACCTTGCACCTGAAGTTCTGAAAGCTGGAATGTACGAAGATACCGATGGTTACGGACACCCTGTTGATATGTTAGTAAATATTTCATTTAGATCTGTAGTTTTGTTAACAAACATTTAAAGTTATTGAATTCTGTTTAGGTGGGCTTGCGGCGTTATTATGTACACTTTGTGAGTATTCGGCGTTTGTTGATTAGTTGTTATAATTTATCATTAGTAAATTTACCTGGTGATGTTTTGCTTGATTTCATTTGGTGCCAGGCTTGTCGGTTGCCCTCCTTTTTGGCACCGAAAACAAATGATAATGTTACGTAATATAATGGAAGGAAATTACTCTTTCGATTCTCCCAAATGGTCAGATATTTCAGGTGAGTAATAGATTTGTCCGTCATCTCAGGATTTTTCTTCCTGTTTTATTAACGTAAACAGAATAATTGTTCGATGATGAAATCATAGCTCAAAGATCAATGATTATTCCAAAGAAATCATTGTTTATTTCTTATTCGAAAAAATTTTGTTCTGCTTGTTATTATTTTTATTTTAATATAAAATGCTCTTGAGTATTGCACGTGCAATAAATAATATTTGAGACACATAACTTTCGTAATGAGTACAGTAACCAACCGTATAAATATTGAAAGTAGCAATTGAGAAATGGAAAAGATCTTAATCATGTTGGTATGTTTGAAGGATATGTTACGAGTCTACACTGGGTGTGCGTTAGGTATAGTTTATATCCGAGTCAAGTTTTGTTCAAAATTTTAAATTATACATGTTACGTAATTTAATCACATTTAATCATGGAATAATCTTGAAATTTCCGAGAAAAAATTTAATTAGCGTTTGATATTATTTCTGTTTATTTATATTTCAGATTCACCGAAAGATTTGATTAAAAAACTTTTAATTGTGGATCCGAAAGATCGTTTAACCGTGAACGAAGCTCTTGATCACCCATTTTTCCATGTTATGGTTAGTTTTCATTCACATATCATAATTGAGTCATAATACAGGCCATTTACGGGATTATTTGTAAAAATTGGCCTACTGACTGCACTAAAGTCCATTAACATGTTTTTTATTTACGTTAAAAACCTATTTATGGAGTAAAATTGCTGGAGTGGACTTTGAGCGAGACCAATTTTTATGTTCTTCTCTAATTCAAATTTTATGAGGCTTAACGAAAGTCTCGTCGCGTATGATGTCAGGATGAGGTGAAAAAACCAAATTTCTTCAAAGTATACTTTTGACCAATGGAAAAATGTAACTCACCACTGTTAAAAACGGTTTGTGCCCATACTTGAAATATAATTTCTGGTCTCTGAAGAATCGGTAATAATAAAATGGGCTTTGAAAAATACTTTTTTTTTTTATCTCGGTAAAATATTAATGTTCAATATTTTTTTGTTTTATTTTTGCATTCATTAAGAATTTATCGTTAGAACCTTCATACCAACGATATATAATTTGAAATTTGAAAATTTTAATAGAAATTTTTTTAATAATCAATTGTTTTTTTGGAGTAACAAATGAAAATGGATAATATGTTGAAACTTTCGTATCATTAAGTTACATACAATCCATACTGGGGTCTTGTTTGCATCGTCAGCGTTATATCCATTATAATGTTTGAATTTTTGACTGGATTAATAAATCATTAATGAAATAATTTCTACTTAAGCTTTCATTTTTCAGTTTTAAGTGTGAGCTATATATTGATATAGAATTATTAATTAGCCTTTCAAAGTTTTGATACTCTTAAGAATCACGCAACAAGTTTGAAATCTGTTTTTTTTTTTTAAATTTAAAATTTATTTATTCTTTTAGCTTTGTCTGTTTTAAAACATTTGTTTCATTTTTGACTTTTTTTCAAACCTTTTAAATCGATCAATGTATAATGATATTTCCTAATTAAATCAGCATTGCCTGCAAAAAAATTAAAATCATATTGAAGTCTCCTTGTTTTTGAGGAAAAATGAGTAATGTGTCATTTTGCATCTGACGCATAATTATCACTGTTATTAATGGTAGTAAAAAATAGGAACTCCGTCGCACTCGTAAAAATAATTTGTTAAATAACAATTCTCTTGTCTAATGAAAATATTGGTATTTTGTTTTGTAAATAATTTTTCGAAATTTAATTGAAAGTTTTGCGGAATAGTTTTGCTTTATAGGTGAAAATTTTCATCTTATCGATTTTCTTCACTTCTGTAATTTGTGTAGATCTGTTTTAGAGAGAAAGTCCAAGTTGATTCATCTGTGCGTTTCTTTAGGAGTTTTTTTGTTGTTTTCAATCGATTACAGTATAATCATCGATTTTTTTCTTCTGTTGCGGACCCCCAGTCATTCTTGCTTTAATATTCTTTAAGTTTTCCCTGAATAACTTAGTAGAAACTATTCCAGTATATTTTTTTCTTCGTTAAAAACCGAGTTTATAGCGTACCACTGAACTGCTTGAAGCGAGTACTTGTCAGTTGAATAACAACTTTTTTGTATTGATATTTTGTGGATTTGATTGAATCTTGAAATAATTTCAATAGTCAAACATGCGGACGAAATAACCAACGCAATCCTTCTCTGTTCTGATCAAATACTTATCAGTAAATCGGTTTTTAATGATCAAACAGACGATAGAATGATACTCGGTTCGCTCTTATACTCTGACGCGGTACTCAGCGTATTATCCATTTTTGGATAACGTACCCGGGCCCCGTCTCAGCACATTTCTTTCAAGTCTAATCCTTTCTATTTTTGTGTTAAAGAGGTTCACTACATCTCGTCTTCTATAGTACCCTTAATTTTGGATAAGTCAAAGCTGATTGAAATAATCCTAAGTTAAATTATTTTGTGTGTTTAGTTATGGGATCAAGAGATAACGCCACTGAAAAAAAGTCTTAGTTTGAAATCTCGTAAACTTGGTGTGATCGAAGAACTGGCCCAAGTAATTAATTTCTGCTTTAAATTTGACTTTTATCATGGGTCACGTTTGTTGTAATTTATATAAATGTAATTTTCAGGCACTTCGAGTTAGACCATTCAATGCAAGAAAAAAATTTAAGTATGCTATTCTCTGCGTTCGAGCTGTTGTTCGGTTGAGTCGTCTGAAATACGGTCCGGAGACAATCTCTGTGGAATTGAGTAAAAGTGATCCATACAGACATAAAACATTAAGAAAAGTAGGTCGAAATTTATTATTAAATTTCTCCAAGCAAAGCTCACTTCGCTTATTAAGCTGCGAAGTGAAATCGCAACGTCGCAAAAATTGATATATGGAGGACCTTTTAAAAACGAAAGTTTTATAGTTGATTTTATTTAAATTTCTTATTTTCTTAAATGTAATTCGTCATAAATTTACGATCGTTTTCGTCATTTTTTTTCTAGTTATGATTGAATTATAGTTAAAAAACTATCGCAGCAAACCACGCGAAAAAATGTTGATTCTCCAAGTAAAAAAAATCTAAATAAATAAATAAATACAATAAAAAATTAAAAATATCAAAAGTATTTGTCAGAATGCTGGGTAAAAATTACGTTTAATGAAGTGTGAACAAAATTCGTAATGAATAAAATTGTATTTCCAAGGTTATAAAATACAGGCGCAAGTTATTAAATGATGGATTAGCAAATAAAATAACTCCAAGCTTGTTTTCCGACCAGCTTCGTTGGTTCATCTGGAAAATTTATCTTCTCTTCTCATAGAAATAGTTGAAGATTTTTTCAAATCTCTTCTACTGATGAACTGTTAAGCCGATCTAAACCAAATTTTGCAGAATGTTAGAATAAAATATATTCAGTGTCTATACCGAATTTCATGACTATTCCTTAGAAATGACGCATTTAAGTCCAAAAATGCAACATAATAGTATGTACCGGATACAACATCCGGCCGATTTGGACCAAAAACAATAGAGTTCCTCGTTGTTTATATCCGAATGAATGCGCCAAATTTCATGAATATTGGATAGAATTGCAACCTGTACAGTGTTGAACAAAAACGTGTATGTTTACTATATACATATGAATTTAGGCTAAAAGTGCCAAAATTTTTCTCGGGTCATGAGACGAAAAACGAACCTACCTCGATCCCTGAAGATCAATTTTAATGTGTGGATTTTCTTCGAAAACTTACTTAATAGTGAAGCTAGTAGTGCTCAGAGTAATCATCCTGTCTTCTGTTTGTTATTAATTAAATAAGGGAATTATGCTTCTGTTCGGAAATATTTTATTTCAGGTTTATAATTTATTCGTATTATTTCTAATCTATACCAGTGGCTCCCACTATATAAGTCGTGACCAAAATTTGTGCCGTCGTGGCTTTCAGGCTCCCTAAATAAAAAGTATTTAGACTAGTATGTGTTCATGAAGTGAATGAGAATTATTAATCTGAAAAAAGATCATGGGTGTTAATTTGTGACCAGTTACTTGGTTTTGGGTCATATCTGAAAAATGTTGGGAACTCGTGCACTCTGTGGTCATTAATTTTTGCTGAAAAGTATTTGTTAATTTTCGAAGATAGTTTCTTATTTACCATATATGAATTGGGTGGTCGATTTTATGTTCGTTATTTTTATTTTTTTTATTTTAATCCTTCAAAAAATTTTAATCTTGAGATCATTTGAGAAGGACAGTTATAAAGAAAGTAAAGATTTTTAAGTAGTAATTCAGCGCATCAGAAATCTGGTTCATGTAATTCAAAATGCGAAATTGTATGCAATTCTCAAAGTAAGAAGGAATTTAAAAAGAAAGTAGGATTTTTCAAGTGCCTGCTGACTCGTTTGAATCAGCAATGATCACAAACCCAGAGAGGTTACCTTTCTAAAGCGCATTTGTGTGCAGACTGACACTGTATAAACTTCTGTTCGTCTTCATTTCAATCAAAGTTTGTTTTTTTATAATTTTATTATACTTTTTTGCTGAAATGAGGGGGTAACAGACCGAATACAAAGTGAGAGGACGTCGGATGAATTAGAAAAAACACAAAAAAACAAAGGAAAATAATATTTTGATTTAAAAAAACTGACTGAAATAGTTGATATATGTTGAGGGGATCGAACTTGCATTTTCGAGCTCCTCAGTATAGTGTCAGCAGTACATTTGATTGTTTTTACAACCCTTGCACGTAAAATTGTGGAAGCAAAAATTTTTCTCCCGCTCTCGAATTTTTCTCCCAGGTCGCGAATTTGTCTTTTTGCACAACTAAAACGATAACGTTTTTAGTATTTCGCGTGCATATTTTGCTAAAATATAATTTTTGACTCTTTATCCTCGGGGTTGTTTATTAATAAGTTTAGTGTTAAACACATGCCTAGAAAAGTCTGTATCTAGTGTGACTGAACTACGTAGAGATGCAAATTTTTGGCTGTTTTCATTCTAACGATGTTTAATTGATGAAAGATTTGTTGTTTAGGGTAAAAAAAAACGAGAAGGTTACAAATGACAAAGTTACTATGGAAACTATGGTTTTATAAATTATTACGATTATCGTAATTTAATTTCTACGAAGATATACTATATTACATACAGTGCACCTTCTGTATTTTATAGCCGTGTCTGTGTGAATAGCAGGATCACTTTAGTTCCTTGAAATGCTTTGAATTTAAGTAGGAAGATCATAATGTAGCTCTCATTCCTTTTTTTTTCCAAATTGTTCTTCGGTCTGCTGAACAAAAGCCTTACTCGTATATTTAAGATCAATATTTATTTTAATGCCGTTGAAAAACCAGTTTAATATCCAGCATTTACCGTTTCCTTAAAAATGTAATGTATATATTTCGTAAAATGAGTAACTGTTTGCAAGAGAAGTATATTGTTTCTTTCATCGTATTATTTAGTCTAATTGTAGAAAGGTATCAATAATACGATGAAAACCATTTTTTTTCAATTCCTACCGCTTATTTTATCAAAAATTTTACAATCACTAATGGTAGAATGCAAAAACGATAAGTACTAACTGTGACTTTAAAAAGTTTTAAAAATTTCTTACCACAACATATGGTATACAGAGACGTCACTTACCATAAACATGTAAGAAATACTCGAGTACTCGTAAGACCAATTCTTAAGAAACAGAAAGATAAACTTCTTATCGATAACCTATATGCAAGTATTTCTTACGTAAGAATAATTTTTGCATACCAGTAAAAATTGTTCATAGTTAGATGTTCTTATATATGTAAGAATTTTTCAAGTATCGTTCTTGCACTGAACCCCGAAAACTCATAAAAAAATTTATCTTTAGCAAAAATAAAATATCGAGATTTTAGGGTTTTTTTTTTCCTCCATAGAGTTTTGATTTTTACTTTAGTTTTACTGAAAAATGTGTTTCTCTTGTGATGTAACTTTCCTTAGTCACCAGTATGATTTATATTTTATAAGGAATAAAGTTTATCGACATCAAGGATGAAACCAACGCTACAATTTCTTTCATACAGTTTTGCAAATTTCCGTCGTTCATTCTCAGATCATAATTTACAATTATTTTGCAACTGGTTACAAAAAAAATCATTTGTAGAAATTCGTCCTGAAAATTTCTGAATTTGATTTTTTTACACATTACGTTTTGTATTAGAATGATTAATCTTATGTCAGTTACTTTGAAAATTGTGATGACTTCTTCAGGTGGGTATAGTCGAGTGAAAGTGTGTTGGGGTAAACTGTAAGGCTGCAGTATTTTTTCATTGATTGGTAATCATCATAGTAGTTATTAGCGGCTAAATATTTGTCGCGACAATTTTTTGCTCGCTTCTGTTTACACAACACAAAATAATTTCATCGAGGTTATCGCTGATTTCGCTGTAAATGAACGTATAAGTATTGTACCTACTTAAACGTGTATAATTTTTTTTTTTTGTTTCTTCAGGTGATTGACGCGTGTGCGTTTCATGTGTATGGACACTGGGTTAAAAAAGGCGAGGGACAAAATCGAGCAGCATTGTTTGAAAATGTGCCGAAAGTAGAACTCAGACATTTGTGGAGCAACATATCATCAGTTTCGTAGCGCTTCGTGAAAATTGTATTTCTAGTCCAAGCTTTTTCCCACTTTCATTTTCATATTGATAGATTTTAGTCTCTTAACGTAGATCAAAATGTTATTTAAAAAAAATGGAATCGAGAGAACCTATTTTATAGCCTAGCTCCAGTAATTTTCCGCCTTATTTTAACTATTGCTTTAGACACCTCGAAAACATTTATTGTTACTCGCTATTCATTATTACGTTATTCATTTTTGTTCTGCTTTTAAAATTTATTATCGAAGAAAATGAAGTTTCTATCGAACTGTTTTTTTGTCCTACCAAATACATGCTTCGACCTACTTTCAATAAGGAAATTTCAGTTACTTTTTCTTGCAGATAATGAACATAATTTATTAATGAATTTAAAGTTTTTTATATTTGTTTGATCATCAGCAACTTTCGTATTGTATTAAAGCTACGATGTTACTGTAATCAAAGATGATTATTTATTTTTTAGGCAGTTTGTGTCAATTGAATAATTTTGCACAAACTTCGGTTATAATAATACCAAACTATGTGTTATGGTGTTAGTTGAGGAATTCTTTTTTTCCTTAATTTTTGTAGGCTATTTGTTTCGTTATAATTTGGTCATGGGGTGTGAGTGGGCCGGAATTCAGTAGCCAATAGTATCTCAATTAGAATTTTCCTAGCACATGTCGGAGTGAAGTTATATAGACTATTATAGTCAACAGACATACAGCTAAAGAGATGTTTAACGCCCAATCAAAAACATGTCAAAAATAGAACATAGTGTGTTGATAAAACCTTTCAAATTCAAATATTTGTTACTGGGCATGTGTCGTAGCTAGATAGTGTGAGTGTATTGGTATTGAGATATTTATTTTCCACAGATGTATACACCGTATAACCTAAATGGGTTACTTGCCTGTTTTCAGAATCTGCGCTTCCCCTTACCACACCAAAGTAAACAAATTGTAATCTGTGGATAAAGGTAGAACTGATAAGGACTTACAAGAAAATTCATTTTTTTTGTCCAATATAATAATAATTTTTGGCATCCTGGTTTCAATTTTGAAGGCTGATAAAACATCCTCGCAAAATATAACATCAGAATACGCATTAATAAAAATACAGCACTTACATTAAAACAGCCTTTTATCCATAAGAATTGTATTGTACATAATTTTTTTGTTGATCCAACATCATGACACACTTCATGGGTCACAGTTCAATATAGCGAAAGCAGGCTGCTTACTTATCCAGTTATTTGTGTATACATCAGAGACATACAGCTAAGGAGATGTTCAAAGCCGGATCAAAGATAGGTCAAAGATAGAACGTTGATAAAAGGTTTTGAATTCTGATATTTATTCCTGCGCATGTGTCATAGCTTAATAGTGCGTGTGTATTGGTATGAAGATATCTGTTTTCAAAATGAAATATGCCCAGCTTGAGATGTGCAGAACATAAATATCTGAACTTGCTTCTTTATATTTCACATATTTTTAAACCTTTTCTTCCCTCGCTATTACCTACGATGCTGTCAAATTCTGTGTATTGAGGACAGTAAATTACCTTCTCTTTTGGAATGGACCATAAACAAGTTGACGCACTCTGATAAAAAATGGGCTTAAAAGTTACTTGTAAAATTTTATCCCACTAAGTAAGCGCTAGTGTCGTTCGCGATTTAATCCCTAAGAATTCTCTTCACTTTGAAGAGCTAACACATGGAGCTTCTAATGGGATAATTTGTCTTAATTACAAACTGATGCTAATTTTATTGCATCGGCTTTACAGGAGTGCGCCAACTTGTCTAAATGGGAGCACTACTAGAATGTATCCAATGAAACAATGCACCATTTCGGATCAAGAATGGTGGCGACAACTGGCCTCAATCCGACGACCTTACAGTTATGAGGTCAAGCACCTCACCTCTACGTCATATAAATTTCGAAAACCCACACATGGTCCCGAGATGAGATGAAATTTATAAAAGGTGTTACCTAATTCATATAATGGGTATAAGGGACTATTTGAGGACTGAGATTACATTTTGAATTTACTTGCAAATTTTTTCTCTCGAAATTTACGTAGTTTATTACGATTATAAGCTTTTTTATGAATAAAATGAATCACTTAACGGAATTTTTTACTAATCTCGGCATCGATTTTTAATAGTAGTTGTAGAAAAAAAAATTTCCAAATGTGTACATGAAGAATGTCCTTCTGGTTGATAATTTCTGTGTCGTATAAAATAAAAAATTAAGATCCTTTTCTTTCTCGCAGAAAAATTTTCAAATGATGGCGCTTAATGTTAAGGAAAGTTTATGAAAAATATACTCTCGCCAGAATTTTGCCACATTTTTTTTCTTTAAATGGTTACCTCCACTTAAATATTCAATCTGAGACTCCCTTCAATTTTTTACCTATAAACTAGTCCGATAATTTGCTAGTTTAAATTTATAATACTATTGTTATTTCATCTTGTGATTTTATTCTTGTATGTTGGTACTTTTAGAATTTATTAAACGTGTATTTAATGGAAAAAAGTTAGGTAACTTATTCAAAATTTCTGTTACAATTTTTGACTTTCGCCATTGACAATGTACCTTGGTTGTTGACCATTTTGAAGCCATATAGGCTCGTAGTTTCTGTATAAATACATGCATAGGAAAATATTTAAGTCAACGAGCAGAGAAATTCTCTGAAAAATAAACAAATAACTACTGTCGTTGAAAAATCTGCGTTAAGGATATGTGAATTTTAAAATACATTTCACCAGACTCGTTTTTGCTGAAAACTTGAATAATTTCAATTGTAAAAGTGAATAATAAACTGGTTAATATTATGGAAATGACGATTGCAAGATGATAAGAAATTTGGGGAAGAGAGCTCATGTTACTATTTTTCTTTGGAATATGGATTAGAATGCTCAATAATGGTCTCGAGTGGGGAAGAGAATTTCGTCGTTCGATTAGAGCATGATTTTCTTTCAAAGATATAGTTTTTAAAATTATTTTAAAATTTATTTTCATTGTTCTTGTTACATTAATTTTCGGAGTACATTCCGAATGAACACGTCATTAATATTCTGGACAGGTTCACTCGTTTAATGTAACGAGAGAATTGCCCTAGTTAGGTCTGAAAGCTGGGAAAAAAATGATTTGGGATATTTGGGAAATATTGTAATTCTTATGAAATTGAAAATTAGTTTTAATATAATATTATTGACAATATTTATTATTGTTTTGCTCGATAACTGAGGTCTCAAGGGCCTACCTACGCAACCCTATGTTTAAATTTTATTGATAAGGAAATTCGGTGGATTTTACCTAGGATTCCTAGGATCTCGCAGAAATGTTAAACGGATTAACGTGAAAATGTTTGTCTGTTTTCGGAGGTGAGTTTTAACCTCCTCCGCCCCCGTAAAATCTAGTTCCATCTACGGGCCATTCTTGAGAAAAAATTGTTCGCGGGACTGGCAACTGATAACTTTTGATTTGGTATTAAATTCGTCTGGCAAAAGGGAAAAAAACATTAAATTTCTGCGTAACATGACATGACCATTTTTAGCGGAGTACCAATATCTCTATCTTTTTCGGGGGGATAATCGAACTCCTTTGTCGAGAACTTCTTTCGTGTCTTTTGTTTACGTAATTCACTTTATTAAAGGTAGGTAGGTACTTACTTTTTATTCCTCTAGTTGCAACTGTCATTAACTCTCTGTCCCACTTTTTCACTCCCTCCAGGCTTTTACCTCCTGGCATGCAAGTATGCACAATACTTGCTAGTTGCCACAACTCTCTGCAGAGTGCGGAAGTCTTACGCTGTTACGCATTCGGCATTTGGTTAAAATGCGAGTGGAGTAGATGCAGAGTTTTTTCAGGATTTCGACTTGGTATTCGTAAATCGTTCTTCGTATTGGTGAAAACATCAAAATTTGAACTTTCGATTCCCAGTTGTTTGAAAACAGTTTGCTACTTTCCTTTCCTCTCCTCCGTAGTCTGCTTCGTCCGGCTTCGCCCCGTTGTCATGCACAGATGCCCTTGAGTAAAATGTAATGTATGTAGTATTTATTTCAGCATAAATATTACGACACATTCTCCTCTCTCTCAAAAATTCGTTTGTGAGTTGTGTGTAGTTGTGTGTAGTTGTGTGTAGTTGTGTGTGCCAAATATGGCAACGTCGCATGGATACTTATGCCATGTGACTTTCCCACTTGTTTCTTTCTGCACGTCTCTCACCCATTCTGTCAACCACTATCCTTCAATAATCGCACATGTATTAACATAGAACACAAGCGTGATTCATTAAATTCAGTGTAGCCGTTTCTGGCTTTTATCATGAATTCATGACGTTTGTTTAGAAAATCCTACGTAGCCAATTCAGTGCTAGCAGCTGGCCTGCAGGCGTTTGAATTAAAATCCATTTCTTCATTTACTCTCAATTTTCCTGATTATTTAACGTAAATAATGAAGATGATATAATGTTCGATAGTTGACAGCAAATAAATACCGAAAATTGGTACATTTGTTTGAATATTTTGTTACAAGTCGTCAGTCGTCAATTTTAATTTTTTATAATTTTCTTCATTAAACAGTACCGAGTACCGCAATAGTAATGTTGATGCTGATTCTTTTATTATTCTTACCAATATAATTTAGTGAGCAATTATTAAGGCAATGCTTGTAATTCTTTATGTGGGAGGGGAACTAATTTTGAACTCGGAAACTCCATTATTCCGCCAGTTTCTGCGGAAATCGCGATTATCCTAAAATAGCTTTAGCTCGATGGAAATTTAGAAAAAAACTGCCGAAAGGTGTGTCGTGAATGTCGTGATTTTCCGGTTTTTTGATATTTTTATATCATAACAATACTGAACAAGGTTCGAGTTCTGCGTGAAAAAATCTTTCACGTCACGACGAGAATCATCTCCTAAAACCAACTTCGAAGTATACTATTAAAGTATTTACTTATCTATGTCGAGAATTATAGACAAGTGAATGAGAGACAGCGAGTATAAAGTAAAATTGAAGAAAAAGAGCGAGAGAATTTGATTTTGAATGAACGAGAATGAGGGGGATCAGTCCAGCGACAAAGAAAAAACCAAAAAGAAGTAAAAAACAGAGAAGTTCGTAATTATTACACATCGAAAACGTACGTGTACACTCTACACTCATACACAGAACTATACATATAACCGTTTTTAAACGGCGAGGGGCGAGTAATATTTGGCAACTAAGCTTCCCCAGGTTCTTGTGTAATAAAACCGAGCACGCCCGAATCAGATCACATGGCCGCTTGTGATTGGTTAAAATAGTAAACGCTAGACACGTGAGCACTAAAAGCAGCATGGTGCTGGATGCGCAGATATAGCTATAACGTTTCGCTTGTTATTACTTATTAGTAATTCTGGTCGGACGTGTTTTGTGTAAATTTTTTTACTCCTTGAATGTGTTTTTTTTTCTTTCATACTCACATCTACTGTTTCATTGTGTCGGATCTTGCTTATTCTTACCTTGTAACCCATTATTAAGAATGATTATTCCATAATTTCTGCTCTAAATTTATTGAATTTGCTTTGTTAAGTGTGTCTCTCACTTTTCTTTCCTTATTTCAACTTTTTAATTCTATTTGTTTCCCTTTCATGAACCCAGTATTGTAAATTTTCATCAATGATTCTAGCGATGACGTAAATAAGTTTTCTCACGTAGGTTACGATTTTTCTTGCATTTATCTGTGGTAAAAGAGGACGAATGCGTACAGGAATTGTTCACGAAGTAGTATGTTCATTTTGACATGTGTCTGTTGGAGCAACTATTTTAATGAAACGTATCGCTGCTAAAGTAGATCAAGTGGCCGTCACAGCCACCAAAGTACGGCTTATGAGATCTTGCGAAGGGATTACATCTTCGTGGAGAAATGGGTACAGAATGGGGTGGTCTAGAAACGTTATTGGCCGCAGCTAAATTCGTCGAGTCCCAGGAGCAGGAGAAGAATCAAAAGTTGATCGAAATATGCGGTAAGTCGTTTCATTTTCGTCATAAATTTGTTTTATCCGTGTTATGCTTTATCTTGTTCGAATCCAGTATGGAACCATTGATACTGTTCCTGTCTGTTGAACATCAAGTAGTCGAGAACAGAATAAGCATTTGAGTTACTTACTATGTCTTCAACATTTTTGTTGGTTACTGCATGTTTACATGATCGTGTCGAATAAGATATTTTCATATTCCATTCTTGATCTCGTGTGATATATGATAACATTTTTTATCAGTTCAAGAAGACAAGAATCCAGTGTCTAGTACATCAGCGTTCATTATTTGTTTTGCATAATTTTGATATTACTGTGTATCTTTCTAATAATTTTTCGTTTGGCTTATGTGATATTTTTGCTTGTTACAGAGATAATGATTTTGGTTACGTTTGAAATTCTTTTAAGAAGTTATTCAGCCTTTCAGCCAGTTTCCTGATTCCTAGTTTTAATATCTTGGAGTTCTCAGTCTATGATTGTTACGGATAAACACATCCACTCGTCTTTGATATTGTTTGTTTGTGTGTTATCAATGGTTTTTAAAGAATTACGTTTCTTGTTACTCTTCAAACGAACTTGTAGATTCCGCCCATCTTAATCACTTATTCTGTCGTATCAAAACAAAAAGATTTGTGTAAGTTTTTTTTATCGTGACTTAGTGTACTGGTTTGTTTTGATTTTGCTCGACAGTTTGTCACAACTAACAACCTACTTCCACATCATCGAAATATTTTTAAGCTCGATAGCGTCACTCATCGTTTCTTTTGTTTCCAAATCGTATATATCACGATAACTGTCGTTAATTGTGGATTTTAATTATCATTAAGTATGTTACATGGCTAGAAGACTTTTTCTTAACATTATGTCAGTGGGAACGGTATTCGATATTCATGATTTTGATCAGAGCTCAAGATGAAAGATAATAATTAGGTTTTTCATTTGGTCGCATTTGTTCAGGCGTAATTTTGAGTTGTAGTTTTTTAAAACCGTCCGAATTTCATTACTTAAAATTCTCCTTTTGAATATCTATCGAGAACAGATTATTTTGTGATAACGTTTATCTGTTAAGAGTTTGTTTACGAAGTAATTTTGATACATTTATTTTATTATTTGATTTAATGTTCTACTTCACATTTATTTTATTATTTTATTGAATGTTCTACTTCTTACATTCGTAACATTATTTTGTCACTCTTAGCTAGAGACGTCGATGCTATAATCAGTGGAAAAATCTAAGCGGACTCGATTTATGAGAGTCTTGCATTGTGTTCTAAAACTTTCCTAAACTTATTTATGCTTTAGTGAAAAATTTTCTTGATCATGTGAATCGATTGACTTTGAATTTACTTAGGAGTAATTTTTCTCCGGAATAGGTACATTCAAAAGTATAATTGCAATATATTTTGTCAAGGAAATTTTATCCTGAAGAAATGTTTGAGGATATGAGCTATAATATTTTTTCTGATAGGATCTGTCTAACTCCTTTGCGGTCCTGAATTTTTTTTTCGAATCTCCAGTTCAAAAAACATGAATTATTAATATGTTTGTTTATCTGCCCATTACATGTCATTTCCGTAGTTGTTGGGCTATTTTTGGTGAAATTTCTGCAAATGCTTTCTTTCAAATCGAAAGGTATAAAATTTGTTCTGTGTATTATTGTGAACGTCCACAACATAGAGCAGAAGATAAAAATATTGTGATTATGATATTTTTCTAAGTTACTAATGACTTGAATTACTCCTCCTTTTTTCTATCCCATTCACCATTTACCGTGTCAGTATATTAGTTTTCTAGTAAATTTTATCCTTGAGACTGGCTGCATAATACATTTTACAATCTTTTTTCTATATTCTGAGTTACATATAGATATGGTATTTATTTTTTTTTGTTATGATTGTTCGATTTTCATGTTAGTTATTTCATGGATCTTTGCTTGTTATCCAATGATACAGAATTAAAGGAGTTAGAGATTTGAATGCTGAATGTTAAATGTTAAAAATTGTGTACCTGTTAACTCTAATTTTGTCAGTTTGCTGTAACAGACCAGCGCATTACCTGTGGTGATGGTGAATAAGTGTTCACGATTTTCTAGACAGGGACTGAAAAATTTTGCAACAAGTAAAATGAGCATTCCACTAATAATTCTGTGTACACCACATCAAACTTCGTATAATATGTTTCTCATTCATATGTGTAAGTAGCTGAAATGGTTTGAAAAATTTTGTTGTACTGTTTTAGTTGCCCTCCGCATGAAGAAAAGTCGCTATTAAAGGATGATCAGTTTTCTAAATATTTGTGAAAGGTATAACTGTTTTTCGATGAAGTCATATATTTCAGATATTTTTTTCCCCCGTTACTTTTCATGAACTTGATTTCTTCCTATTGGATTATAATAATAATCTCCATTTTTTAGCTACTTTGTATTTTATTTAGAGGTGATAGTTATATCGGTATTCTTTTGATTAGTTTTTAATTAGCTCTGATACTGATCTCCTCGCTGCGTATGTCATGATAGTTATACTGTTAGCAACATTTTTCTTTTTTCTCCTTTTAGATTCATTGCTACTTCCAGGTTTCTTCATTCCTCAATTTACAACTGACCTGTCACAATCTTTGTAGTACCTACATTGAAATACTTCTTATTTTGTTAGCCATAGTGGTCCTATTATATAAATGATGAAGATGAACAAATGAAATTCAACTGTGCCAAATGTTCCTTAGATTTAAAGAATATTTCTGACCGATATAATTATTTAATTTACTTTCATGTCTTTCGAAGTCGAGTATCCTAACAGTTTTTGTAGATCTGCTGTTCAATTTTATAGTTTTATAATACCAATTTATAATTACTTCATCTATGATATTTCTCAAGAATTTTCTTCTTTGGTTGATGATTCGTGAACTCCAGCAGTATTTACCAGTTACAGTCGTTTCGTCATATTTATATTCATATTAGTTTAAAAAGGTTGTATAGAAAACTTCTAATGTACCACTTGCTACTTCTACCGAATACGGTGCTTGTTATAATCAGTTTCATCTGGGTTTTTCGAACTTTTTTTTCTTTTGAATGATTTTTCAGGAAACAGTAGTACGTTATTATTATTTTTTTAGTAATCAAAATTTTCGCTTTTTGTTTATCTGAAGCTTGAGTATTAGAATTCCCCAGTCTAATTCTAAGAGCGCCTCTCATAAGTTTGAATACAACAAATACTGAAATAATGATTACTTGTCACACTCCCCCTGAATAATTCTTATCTTTAATGGAAAATGAAATGTAAAAGAGGAGTGTTGCTTTCTATTTGTCTTCATATTGAACTCGCTATTATCTAGCTATCCTTATTTTTTATGACGGACCCAGGACTTTCTATTTATCTTATTGATAAATAATGCACATATCCTGAATTTTTTCTTGTTATTTCTTTAAATAATAAAACTGCTTTTATAGATGGTCTGTTTTTTTCTTGAATGTTGATATTCATATAACTTATTTCAGTTCCTTATTCTTTTCTTTATATTTAGATTCGTTGAACTATAGTTAACCTACCCCTGCCCAAATCCTTTAGGTCAAGCTCAGGAGAATGTGAATTAGTTCCTGGGGTATTTATTTCAGTATTTTGTTTTATTCGTAGATTTTAGTTTATTGTTTCCTTTTTATGTAGGTTTTCAAATAAAATCCACGTATTAAAATTGATCTAAACTCGAGGTCAGGGATAGATTTGTTTCTCGTTTCATGACCCCAAGAAACCTGGCACTATTATCTAAAATTCATATAGAAGTTCACATTTCTGTTTAACGCGGTACAGATCGTAATTTTTATCTGATAATTTTGAAATTTGGTACACTTAATCACTTATTCCGATCCAGACAAGGATGAACCCCATTGTTTTTGGTCTAGATCAGCTGGATGGTATGTCTGGTACATACTGTTCTGTGGCATTTTTGGACTTAAATGGTTCTAAAATGCGTAATTCTTGATCATTAGTAATAAAATTCGGTACAGACATTGAATATATTTTATTCTAACAATATGCTAAATTTTGTTTCAATCTGCTGGAATTGTTCATGCGTAAATATCTCTGCCGCGCATCAACCACGGTGAGTGTGTATTTTCCCAAAGTTTCAAATTTTGTAATTGCTTCCATTCGAAAACCAGTTGACCGATTTTGCTCAAATTTAATACCAAACTAGTATCTAATAGTCTCGAACTTCCATAAACATTTCAAGCCAAAACCGTTAGTGTACAGAAGAATTTGAGTGACCTATATATTCGTGATCTGCGTCTCATGATCAGCGCTTTTCCACAGGTCCCGCCATTGAACTGAAATCAATAGTTTTATTTTCCTTTTCCAAGGAAAATACATTAAAATAATTTTAAAAGATCTTAAATTTTCGTTGAGAAGAAATGATATTAAATTTCAGACAAATTAAAGTAGCTGTTCTGAAAGCACGCCTGCTGTTATTTTAGTTGCTAAGTAATCATTTAATAACTTGCGCACTTATTTTATAACCTCGTAATAATACTAATTCATTAAAAGTAATTTTTACCCAGAATTTTGGCAAATACTTAGAAATTTTTATTTTTTATTGTATTCAATTATTTATTAAATTTTTTGGTGAAGGAAACCGACATTTTCTTACGTAGCTTGCTGCGCTTTTTTTTTTTTTTTTTTTTTACATATGAATATAAAAGGAATTTTGGTTTTCTCTCAAGATCTTTCTTTGTCTGTAAAATATTCCACGTTTCTAATTCTTTAACTACAGGGATTCAGGTTATTTTGGATCAGGCTTTCTTTTTTACCTTTGATGATTCTCGCCGAGTTCTGTGTGTTCTGAATTTGTCTGAAAGGGACATTAGGGGAGGTCAAGATGGTGAGCCTGCCCCACCAGCTTTTTCTTTACTTTCCATTTCTCTTTTTCTGCTATTTAGATGCAATCACCATATATTTTAAGAAGCCTAACTAGAACCCAATAAGTCGACTGTATTTTTTTCACACGAAAATACAGAAAAATCCTAACGGTGTCCATGTTGGGATCATTTGTTTGAAACTGGATCATTGGATTGGATTGTTGAGCAGTTAGAGATCTGGTTGCTTATTCATGAGTATATGTGAATTTCTCAGCTGTCAAATCAATTACTTTCGTCAAGTATTGTTTGATGGAGTAGTTTGAAATTTTTTTTCATAAGTTCTATGATCGTTTAGTACAGGTAAAATAAAGCCGACTTGGAAAAAAAAATTCACTAAAAAGAGAAAAATAGTTCTTTTAAAATTTCTTCAGCAACATCTAAGTCTAGGGACTAGAATTATTGAAGTTGGCATTAATTAACCTCTAAGTAGCCACAAAATGGAATGTAAAGGTTACAATCCTATCCGTATGATGAAACAGGCTCAGAAATACACAAATTTTTAAAATTTGATGTGATCAAAAACCTGCATTTCTGGAATCATTAGAAATTCTCCAGGGTTGCCCTTTGAATACTATGTTTATATCATGGGTATGTAATACCATACATGAAACAAATGAAGTATTACCTTACTCTGTTAAAAAAAACATGATAATCTGAAAATAACTTGTAAATCCATTTTTGCTAACCTGTCCAGATAGGACAAAATCCATTTCTAAAATTTGTTCCATACCATCATAGACAATAATCATTGTAGAACACACTTACCGATTGGATTTAGGATTAAGGTTTTTCTAGAACTGAAACTGTACCTGGATCAAAGTTCTACTTTGTAAGGAAAAAAAAGAAAGAAAGCACATTTGTTCCATAGTAGTGAAGACTTTATTTTTAATATTACCCAAACTGGAAATAAAATGGTCTCTTACCATAAATAAAAATAAAATTTCACCCTTGAATACTAAATGAAGATGATATAGTTTGAGAGATACGTATTACATTTATTGGAATTTATTCCACATAATTACACAAATTGTTATAATGTAAGAATTATTTAAAAACTTTTCAGTTTGGTGAAATGTATCCAGAAATAATGAATTTTTAAAATTAGAAGATTTGTGAAATACGGGACCATAACAGGAGTTGCAGAGCTACCTTCAACTAGATTATCAGTCTCCAATCTTCATGTCACATACTGTATGGAACTATTATGAAAAAATTATCATCTTAATACTCAAACTAAAAACCAGAATTACGAAATCCTAATTTCTTCATTTTGTTATCAGAATAAAATTATATTCATGGGTGAGGGAAAAAAAAAGAGGTTAACATTGTTCCACATCATCATGATGGGTCTTGTTAAATGAAGAGAAAATAATCGATTTTAATTTTGGCTCTGGGAATGTCCTGTTTGAAAAATCCTTATTATGGTAGGGGGAAACTCGATGAGGATGATGGATTTGTTCTATACCAGTTAATAGTATATAAAGTTTGGAAACAGTTATACAATGGGAGACTTCATTATAATTATTTATCAAATGGAAATAATTATGAAACATCTACATCCCTGAATACAGTTTCATAAACATGCATATATGGGCATAAATGCAGAATTTTTCCAGGTATGCCATTGGAAACCTTCAAATTTTTCATATATATAGATAGATTAGATAGATAGATAGATAGATAGATAGATAGATAGATAGATAGATAGATAGATAGATAGATAGATAGATAGATAGATAGATAGATAGATAGATAGATAGATAGATAGATAGATAGATAGATGGATGGATGGATGGATGGATGGATGGATGGATGGATGGATGGATGGATGGATGGATGGATGGATGGATGGATGGATGGATGGATGGATGGATGGATGGATGGACGGATGGACGGACGGACGGACGGACGGACGGACGGACGGACGGACGGACGGACGTACGGACGGACGTACGTACGGACGGACGTACGGATGGACAGATGGGGTGGGATAGGATGGATGAAGTGATGAATTTCATTTCTTGTTCCCACAATACAGGTTGCAATTTTTATCAGATAACCACAAAATTTGGTTCGTACATTTATACTAAGCCAAGGACCAGACCTATTGATTTTGATCTGCAGGATGGCCCTTCCAGTACCACCATTTTTTTTTATTTTGGCTATAAAATGCTCAGTTTTGCATCAATAGCCTCAAATTTCTGAACAATTATCATAATTTATTGTAGTATGCTACCAATTTTGGCAAGGATCAGCAAGATGGTACTTCCAGTATCCCTATTTTTTTTATATTGGTCACATTTTGGAATAATATGTATGAAATTTGAAACAAATATCTATTATAATTTATTGTAACATACTATCAGTTTTGGTATGGGTTGAGTGGACGGTCCTTCTAGTAAAGATATTTGGTAAAGATATTTCTTTTCATTTTTAGTCTGGCTATAAAATACCCAATTTTGAACAAATATTTATTATAATTGATTGTAACATTCTACCAGTTTTTGTGTAGATCGATACAATGGTATTTCCTTGGAGTGAATTTTTTTTTTAATGGTTTCAAACTGTAATTTCAAAATTTGGAACAAATATTTTTAAGTAGGTTTTCTTTAGAAAATCTACTTATACTTAGTACGGTATTAGCCCCATTGTTGGGGGTGGGGACGTTTTTCGTTTCATAACCTCAGGAAAATTTTGGCACCAATAACTCAAATTTATATATATATATAAAAAAGTCAGTTTCTTGTTCCCAAGGTACAGGTCGCAATTTTTGTCCAGTATTTACAAAATTTGGTACGAACATTTTTAATGAGCCAAGGACCAAACCTATTGATTTTAGTGCGGATTGGCCGGATGATACTTCGGGCACCACCATTTTTGTTTTTATTTTGGCTATAAAATGCTCAATTTTGCACCAATAGCCACGAAATTAGGAGTAAATATTTATATTGGTTCGTTGTAGCTTCCAATTATGGCGTAGGTCGGCCGAGTGATACTTGTACTATTTTATATTGGTCATAAAATGCGGAATTTTAGAACCATATGTATGAAATTTGAAATAAATATTCGTTATACTTTATTGTAGCATGCTACCAATTTTGGTTCAGATCAACCGGACGGTACTTCTGGTAAAGCTTTTTTTCCTTTTTTTTTTAATTTGCATGAACTTTTCTTTAAATTAACCACATACTCATGTTCTCTTTTTTTTATTTCATAACTTTACTATATTTCATTGGTTCTATTTTAAATTTCATGATAATGTACCATACTTAATCATTTCAATTTATTTTTCATTTCTTCAACAAAAAATGTTTTTATATTTCAAATTGTCTTAATATTTTGTTAGTAGCTAACACATTTCGTACAGTCATAATATACCATTTACGCATATAAACATACAGTGACCATTTATTTTTTTTTAAATTTACTCTATTTTCTGGAAAAAAAATTTTCAATGATTTTTCGTGTGTAGCATTGCCGACAATATTACTTCAAAACTAACAGTTTTTATTTATTTAAAGATAACTCCAATACTACCTCATCGAACGTAAAAAAAAAAATTTAATGGTACTACCATGGGATCATCTTCTATTATTTGAAAAAAAGTTCATCAAAATTGGTGCCCAGGTTGAGAAATTATGCTGGAACAAACGAAAAAAGAAGAAAAATTTTTTCATTCATGGTTAGTATTTAAGTTGAGATGTTATTCTGAGAAGAATTTCAGCAAGTTGTCGACGAATGTTCTGAAAACTTCGTCATATTTTCAGTTTTACTTAATTATTGTATTTACGATTGAGTTAGACTGACGCTTATAGAAGAATTATGATCATCATTTAGTAGATCAATCAATCACCCGCTTGTATTCTTCCTTCTTTGTGCTCAAAATCAAAATTTGAAGAAGCAGGTAAAATGTAACGAGACCTGGCAATGTATTTTTTAGTTTGAAAGGAAGCGAATTTACTGTCATGATTTAAGCAACATAACTTGTTTTCATCTGTTAGCTATTTTCATTGTATTGTGGAACCATGATTCCAAATTTTATTCCTTGATATTTTGTCGCATTTGATCTCTAGTTTGACTGAGCACTGTGTACTGTTTATTTTCGTACCATTCATTTTAACCTCTAACATTGACTTGAAAATGTACTTCATCTCTCCTTTATGATTCATGAGTAGTTGAAATAATTTTGCAACTTATCTGTAAAGTGACGGGGCATGTAAAGAAAGACTGTTGTCCCTGCCTCCCTTCCATAGTAATTTTTCTGATATTTTTCTTCAGGCTATTTTCAGTTACTATAATTTGTCAATTTGTGTTTATTTCTGCAGTTTGATTTAAATATGCATATGGCGTCATACGATATTCTAATCCCTAAAATATCTTATTGGACATTCGTGTGACGTTATCAAAAATTTCAGTTGCTAACATATTTTACATAAGGTATATGGTTCATTTATTTTCTCCTTTACTCTGCCTCCCATTCTCATAACTGAAAAAATGTCTTAAATTGTATGTTACATAACTTGTTGGTCGTGGAAAAATTGTAATTTTTTTATATTTTAATTCTGTTGAAATGATCTCTTCGTTGTAATTTGATTTTAATTAGATGATGTTTTTTGGCATTTCATGCTTGGGAAAACATACGTTTGTTTCGTTAATGAGCCAAGAATCGACATCACTTGACATAAGATTCGATTGATATTCAGTAATATTCGGGTAGTATTTAAGATAACACGAAAAAAAGAAAACTTGTTGTTTTTGGTATTGTAATTCGCAACCCGAACATGAACCCGTTTTCTACGAATTCTGAAACATAAACATTTTTTTCTTTAAAACGTTCTGGAACTCTTAATGTGCTGTCTATTGTTCGACTTATCCCTGGTTCTTTTCTTTCATTCCATTTTCGTTCGTTATTCTCATTCAAAATCATATGAATTCCCTAATATTTGCTGTCTTTGTTTTGTTTTGTTATTTGTTTTATTTTCTTTAATATTTAATCTGAAATGGATGTATAAAAAATGAAATCCCTCATTAATTATTGGCTCATGAGTGTCTGTACAATTAACCCGAATTTAATTCTTTGTTATTTGTGAAAGTTTTTCAGTCCAAGGAACAAAAAGAGTGACTATTTTGTCGTATTTTTGTGTATTAAAATGCATATTTTCTAAGGGTATTTCTCATTGAGAAACGTATTTTATTGGTCTTGCCGTTTTATCTTTGACTGTGTGATCGCAAAATTCAGTTTGGCGACTCATCGGTCCTTCCGTTATGTGCGGCTCTTATCATCTTCTAATTGTTAAAAGAGATTTTTCCTTTTTTTAATATCTTGTCCAAACGTTAATCAGTACCTTTTTAGAGCAATTTCTGTGCTGTTAGCAGATTGTATTAAAGTGTGCATCACTTTTACACTCTTTTTATGACAACCGTCGATTGCTGAAACAAAAACTGTATTTATTTTATGCTCTGAATACCATGAGTACCATTCTCTTTTCTCTCTGAATAAGGAATAGTGAAGTTAATTGAATTTTGGGTACTGCATGCTCCGTTTTCTTCTTTTCATATTTTAAAATAGATGATATTATTTTGATGCCATCTTCTTTAATCTCTAAGTTGCCACAAAATGGAAAGTGAAGGTAGATGAATTCGTTTCACATATTTAGTTGTACTAGTTTAAGGACTAAATATTCAGCCTTTAAAATCCCATCTATATGATGAAATAGGCCCAGAAATAGCTAATTTTCAAAATTTGATGTGATCAAAAACATGCATTTCCGGAATCATCAGAGGTTGTCCAGAGTTTCCCTTTGAATGTTATGTTTATCTCATGAGTCTGTAACACCATACATGGAACAAATGAAGTATTACCCAACTCTTTTGAAAAAATTTAAAAAAATCTAAAAATAACTTGAAAATCTATTCCATTCAGATTGGACAAAATCTATTTCTAAAATACCATCATAGACAGTAATCACAATAGAGCACACTTACTGATTGGATTCAGAATAAAGATTTTTCTAGCCCTGGAACTGCAACTAGATCGATGTTTCTTATTGTAAGACAAACAAAGAAGGTAAGCACATTTGTTCCATATTAGTGTTTATAATCTGAAGTCTAAAAACTAAAACTATGCTAGCTTTCATTATCAGTATTATCCAAACAGGAAATTATAATGTTCTTTTACCATAAATCAAAATAAAACTTCACCCTTGGCATACTGAATGGAGATGATACAGTTTGAAAGATACTTATTACATTTATTAAATTTATTTCACATAATTAGACACATATATATAATTAGAGAATTATCATATTGTAAAAACTTTTCAATTTGGTGAAATGGATCCGGAATTAACAAACTTTTAAAATACTAAGATTTGTAAAATACGGGACCATAATAGGAGTTACAAAGCTGCTTTCAACAAAATTATCAGTCTCCAATCTTCATATCACATACTGTGGGAACTATTATGAAAAAAACTATGACAACAGTACTCAATTTAAAAATCAGAATCATGAAAAATCTTAATTACTTTATTTTGTCATCAGAATAAAATTGTTCTCATAGGTGAAAAATAAAAAAGGAAACTAACTTTGTTCCACACCATCGTATATAGGACCTGTTAAATGAAGAGAAAGTAATAGTATTTTTTGGATTCAGGAAATTTTGGCGCTGGTAATCCCCTGTTTAAAAATCCATATTAGCATATGCAGAAACTTAAGAACTATGGATTCATTTTATACCAGTGAATCGTGTATAAAGTTTGGAAACTGTAAAACAATATGAGACTTCATCATAATTATTTATCAAACCAGAAATAATTGTGAAACATCTACATCCCTGCATGCAGTTTCATAAACATACATATATGGGCATGATTACAGAATTTTTCCGGATACACGATTGGAAACTATCCAATTTGGTTATCACCAAATACTGTAAAACAAAAAAAACGATGAATGTAGTGTGAAATAAAATCTAGAAAAACTATAGTCTATTTCTAAAAATCAATGCCAAGTTTCGCACCTGAATTGTAGATGAAAATACCAGTGTTGTGGAAATTCTCATTTCATTCGAATAATTAGTTCCACATAATTATTCAAATAAGTAGAGTGTGAAAATTAGGATCTTCCATAATGTTCTCAGTCAGGAGAAATGTATCCAGAAATCACAAATTACAACAAATGAAACTTCTCAAATCCAGTTCTGTGAAGGTTCTCACTAAGTTTTTCATTCCAGACTCAGGAACATCTGATCCTAAATTCAATCTGTATTTATGTTCTACTGTGATTTCTGTCCATGTTGGTAAGGAACAAAGTTTAGAAATGGATTTTATCCATCTGGACAGATTATGTAAAAGCAAAAATGGATTTTAAAGTTTTTTTTTAGATTTTCTTACTTTTTTGAACGGAGTTGGGTAATACTTCATTTATTTCTTGTACAGTGTTACATACCCATAAGATAAACATAACATTTGAAAGGAAACCCTGGAAAACCTCCAATAAATCAGGAGATTCAGGTTTTAGATCACATCAAATTTTGAAAATTAGTGTATTTCTGGATCAGTTTCATCATATAGATGGGATTTTAAAGGCTGAAGATTTAGTCCTTATATAAGTACAACTAAGTATGTGAAATGAATTCGTCTACCTTCACTTTTTATTTTGTGGATACTTATAGGTTAAGCGGTGGTTCTTACGTGAATAGAGACCATATGTACCTGTCATATGTCTGTAACACTATGCAGATCAAATTACCTGAGTCTTCTCTTTCATATCGTCAAATAAACATCAGATAAAGATGTTTGATCACAAAACATCATTTATTTGGATCAAAATTGTGTGGACATTGAAGTGAATTTTCTAAATTGCTCTGTATCATAAATTTTCTAAATTGTTTTGTATCATTTTTAAAAATATGAAATCTGAAAAGAATTTTAGATAGGGATTTTTGATAAATAAATTCTGGGAGAAGGAAATGTACTTATTAAAATAGTTTTCTCAGTATCAGTGTGTAGAGCATGGAGCAAAAAACATTTGTAATTGGACACGACTCAAATGACATGAAGTCTTTTCTTTTATCCAAAAAAGAGCAAGAATTCTTGCACTTGTTCATATTCTTTTGGGACATTAGTTCAAAGTATTGGTGTTCTTTTGAAAGTGGTGTAAACTCAGTTTAGGAAAAAGTGTGGATAGTAAATAAAAAAGAGGTGTGGAGAAAGTGTAGAAAAATTTATCACTGCATCTGGCTTTTACTGATATCAAATTTCTTATCATTAAATTTAATACAATATTCTTAAACAAAAACACTTTTCAACTGTGCTGCAGAATGTGGACAAACATTTTGAAAGAGCGCTTCTATTTAATATAACTGTAATACCTATAATAAAATTATGCTCTCTCTCTTTTAGGTATATACTGAGAGCAGTGAAAGCATATATTCACCATTTTTTAAAGAGGAATTCAGTGGTGTATTGTGTATCCATGAATTTTTCCATGAGGTGATATAAGTTTCTAATACAGTTTTTTCTGTTTTTGTGAGAAAAATTGGTACTCCTTTGCAAGCCTATTTTGAAAGAATAAAAAAAAGGAAATAAAAAATGAGAATATAATTTATTTATTTTTTTAGGGAAAAATGTCGCCATAGGCTCTCAAATTGACAGTCAATTCACATTCATAAAAGTATTACTTCACTAAAGAATGAACTTTCAAATGAAACATAAAAATTGCTCAACCGAAAACAAAGTGTTAACTGCATAAGCTGATAACAAAGTTTGTTAGAAATTATGTTATAAGTGTTCTCTTGGTCGTAGAAGAACTGATAATTTTTTCTGCACTTCTAAACCATTCTTGAACTGAGTTCACACTTTATTGCCAAAATAACAAACCTATGATTACTTGTATCAGAAATAAATCGTAAAATCCACGTATTTCAAATGCCATGCATTAGTAGATATGGGTGTTTTACCAATTGGAAATAATTTGTTGACTTTTCTCTGTATTTTCTAAAGTTAAAAAAAAAACCATATATTGATAACTTCCTCCCTTTTTTGAATTCTGTTAAAAATTAGAAGAAAATAAAGGTTGAGAAGCTGATTTTCAGTGCATAGATACATGGACCTGGAAATGGTTTGTTTTTAGGACATTGTAGATATGAATACATTATTAGTATTTGGGATAATTTGTTTGCCATTTGGGTGTATAGGAGAGAGCAAAAAACATTTACAGTTGAACACAAAACAGGTGATATTGTTATTTGTAACAGAAATGAGATGAAAATATGTCCAAATTTCAAATTCCTTTCATCAGTACATTTTGAGGCACATGACATGACATCATATAATAACTTGTCAATTTTGCTTTATATCATAGAAAACTGAAACATCTTGAAAGAGTATATGGGGTGTCACTCGTATCAGTGTATGTATGTACTAGTGTAAAACAGAGATTATCAGTGATTTGCTGATAACAACATATACGGACTTAAGGTGATACAAATTACTTGTTGAGGCAAAATTTGGAATAACAAATTGTTGTCTTGGTAAATGTTTCTACTTTAAATAAGGTATTTCATAACTAAGTAGGAAATATGGTCACACTACCTAGAAGCAAAAAGATCATCCTTGTCCAAACAGTGTAGAGATAGAAGAAAAAATTAGGAATTAATGAAGTTGGAATTATGATATATTTCATTTAAACTGGAAAGGAGCTCCAAAAGTCCATATTACTGAAACTACAGAGATGGATATATCGTAGCATTGATAGTTCATTTTCAGTACCAGCGTAAGACTTAGAAATTTGATTTTTACCAAACACACGAATGAAAAGAGAAATTAATTACATTTGCAAGTAATTGTAAGAGAAAATATTAAATCTCGATGGAATATCGGGCCCAAGTTCATCTTCCAATTGTATGAATTGAAAGAAAATTTGAGAGAAATTCTGTATTTCTATTCGTCAAATAAAATTTGCCTGACATTATTGAGTTTCAAATGGAGCTGTAAGACATGATTGATGCTATGGAAAATTACTGTTCATTGTATGGGACCTTCTTTGATAAAATGTTGACTAATAACTGTTATTCAGGTGTCAGTATAGAGAAAACATGAAAGTTTTATTATGAAGTCTGTTAAAATTCTAATAAATTGTGGATCTTGAAATTTTCTTCACCCTGTTATCCTTTTGGTTCATCAGTTGTGTGTATTATCGTAGAATGATATTTGAGTTTAATATCAATTTTTTTGAATAAATTTGAGACCCCAATGATTTGATTTTAATGATCCTCAGAAATCCCAAACCATATAATTTCACGGTTGAGTATATTGTGGAGTAACTTCATTCACGATAAATTGTATTCCAGCGAATTCTTCCACATTTCTAGATTTTCAGTGACAAAGGCTTCAGCTGGCCAGCTCAGTACTGAAGTGATGAGTTACTGTTATGGTGTACTGAGGTGTTATAAACATGGTATGTGATATTGAAGTCTGTTATCCCTATGTGTATACATAATGCGGCATCCAGGCGACATCCGCTAACTTCTTTTTCCTTATTCCGAACTTGCAGTCTTACGGACAATATTTTTACATTGCGTATATGATGGCGTTAGCTCAGTCCATATACTTTATAGTCAAAGGTTCAACTCCAACTCTTCATTTGTCAAGCTGATCAGGTATATATACTGATAAGCTGATTGTTAAGTATAATTTCTGAAATATGTGATTGTTTTCATAAAAGAGAATATTTTGGAGAAGTTATGACAAATTTTATACATTGCTCAATCCCTTCCCCCTCAAAAAAAAAAAAAAAAAAAAAAGTTATTTAGTTTTTCAGAGCACGGAATAATCTGGTAGGAGGTTGGACGTGATGTTCTGAAGGGGGAAGGGAATAATCTGGTAGGAGGTTGGACGTGATGTTCTGAAGGGGGAAGGGTTGTTGCCTGTGTACTATTATAGTTTTCTAAAAGTTGAAAAAAGCAGAAAATTTCCAAGTTTGAAAAATGTTTTTTATGTCACTCATATTTACGTAATGCATAAGGGTGCGTATACATTTGCGAGCAAAATGCTTGCGAACCGTTCGTTAGATGCTCGAGAACCGCTCGATAAAATATTATTTCAGTGAACAGTTTGCGAGCATCTAGCGAACCAGGGAAAAGAGACGAACTAACTGCGAACCATCCGCAGTTGGAAACATGATGACTTCTCGTGAAGAAAATAAAACAATGTTGGTGATGAGTGGCGCGGTTTTATTGATAAGCTCGCGAACACAAAAATGAATAAACTGCACACGAACGCCGTCCCAACTGAACTGCGAACATCCTTTGTGTTCGTCGAAAAAACCGACTTCTGGTGGTTCACAACGAGCGACGAACGAACGGTTCGCAAGCAGTTCGTGCGATGCAAAAACGTCGTATCAATTACGCGAACATGGTGCTTGCGAGCGGTTTGCAAGCATTTTGCTCGCAAATGTATACGCACCCTAACATTAATATAATTATACCTAAATACTAGACTTTTGATCGATGTTTGCCAAGGCCTTCCCCCTTTCAATGTCTGTTGTTTCATGGATCACTTGAAATAGGTCCGAATTATGAGAAGCTAAAATTTAATTGCTGCATTCAATTGGGTAAATTTTTCCAAATTTTCATCAACTTGAACGCAATCTGCCGGCATTTCACCCTTCATCTAAAAATCAACTTATGGCCGAAGACCATTTGTCACGTCAAACATTTTTTAACACTGCTAACGACGTTTCTCTGAAAAATTTACAAGCTCGTTCTTCCATATCTTGATAATCCCCCCAGTGTGAGCTGGAAAACTTCCGTTTTTATCATTAGTAAAGGTGACGAACATTTTCAAATTGTAATTTTTCATGCATCCAATGAGGTTGAAATTTTGGGACCAGCTCCCCATCTATGTAACAAAAGTTTTCATAACATTGCCTTATATCATAGCATAATTCAAGAACAATGAAAAATCGATGTTAGTTCGGCAACACAGTGATGACAGAATATGAACTAGTAGCTAAATGAATTTCAAGAACACCTATCTAGATAATAACGGACTTGCTTTTCTCTCGAGCTGTAAAAGGGACAGAGAATATGAAGAAGAGACAATAAGTTGATGATGCTTGCCTTGTTCAGTTTTTCATAGCTCTTGGGGCAAGTTGCAAATTTTTTTTGACATCAACAAAACCTGCTTTTATTGATGTAACATTTGAATACAACGAATAGTTAGTTCGATCATCGAATTAGAATCGGTTTTACTTGTATTTTTGAATCGAACATGTTCCATGTATCTGTGAACTGGGGGAAAAAGTAGGATTTCATCCGAATAATATACAATTAGTATTCAAAACTAATTTAGTGTTGAAAATCTTTATCGATTGTGAAAGTATGTATTTTTTCATCTTCTCGACCATTAGAAAAATTTTTGCATTCTCGTAATAATTTTGTTTTTTTGTGCGTGTATGATTTGTGAATTGTTGTTCTTTATTCAGAGTCAATAGTCTATGAAAGCTGCTGAAAATTCTGAATGTCTCTGCTGCGTATTTAGCAAATATAGTTTTCTGGCGATTTTTTTAATTTTTTTAATTTTGTTTTATTTTGTTACTAGTGGCGTAACAATCGAGCCGAAAGGAAGCAGTTGGACCTGGGTTAGGGTCGCTAATACGGTGTTGTTGAAAATTCTTTTCTTCAGATGGCAAAGAGGCCCATCTAGAATTTTGCAACCAGGCGTTAAATTTGTTGAAACTCCTCTGTTTTCACGAATGTTTTTATATAATTTTACGTTTTAAGTCCGTCTGTCCTATGCTTTCGCAGAGTTTCACGCATTTGAGAAAAGCGAATTATTCTTATCTGTCTGTCAGTCATATATCTTTGTATTGCGTAGAGAAAGTGATTTCTTTTGGATTTTTCTACTTTGATTAAAACTTGTAAACAGTACTTAAATTCTTATTTCTCGATGTATTTAAATAGAAACGGACATGAAATGGTCACATTGTCAAAATCGTGACTCGATTATCGTTTAGCGAACAGTTTAACGTATATTTATTTTCATAAATTAATTAGTGCATCTTTATCTCATCAGTTAGCTAACAATTGGTGAATTGTTACTTTAGCGCTTTGGTTGCTGAAGTAGTTTCATTATTCACACACAGAGAGCGTCATTGTTATTGAGAATGAACAGTGATTTTTCTTCATTGCAGAGTCAATGGCATGATAGTTTGAAGTTACAAACAGATATGCGACATTTTAATACTTCTCCCGTTTTTGTTTTTCCTAGAAAACCTGAGAAAAAACCTAATGGAAGTTGTCTCGTCGAATTTGTTGAGGAGAATCTGAAAAATGAGAGTATGACAGCAGCATACATCGTACACAACTTAATTCAGTCATTACTTTTAAGCAGGTGTTTTTTTTTGAAAATCTGCTTATTAAAATTGGTTCCTCCCTAATTTTCAAAAATAAAAAATTGGATTTTTTTTTATCTCTAATATCGGTAATATTTAGAAATGAAGAAATAATGAGAAAAAATTAAGCTATCCAGCGTAGGTTTTCAGAGAAAATCTACTTATTTTTAGTTAAGCAAGTTAAAATTTTTATTTAATAAAAGCCAACTATAAGTAAAATTTTTTTTCTTAAAAATATTAAAAATTTCTTTACGTTAATTTCTTTAGGAAATTTTAAAAAAATTTTCAAGGACTGCATTTTGCACAGCCAGTAAAATCAACTGTGACTGGACTTGCGAGTTAATTTGTTACCAGTGGCGCAACTTGGGTAATAGGGTACTCATTGGAAAAATTACAAAGGGAAATAAATTTTTAATAAATTTTTGAGAGCCGAGCGAGCGAAATAATTGTTTTGTCACCCTATAAAACTCCCTCTAGAAGTAAATCCTGAGTATAGCCCTGTTGCAGTTGAGGGCGGCATATTGACTAGTCCCCTTGCGGCAAATTCCTAGTTATATCACTGCCTGTTAACCCCCCAAGCTGGTCTCTTGTTTGATAAAACTTGTTTCGCCCCCTAGAAAATTTTCTAACTACGCCCTTGGCTCCATTAACTCATATTCATGTTTTTATGTATGTATGATTCCTGTTAACCCGGTGCAGGTCGAAATTTTCGTCTGATAGTCATGAAATTTGCTACAAACATAAGTACTAAGTCTAGGACTAGACCTATTGATTTTGATATGGAATAGCAGGCTGTTACTTCTAGTACGTCCGTGTTTGTTTCAATTTTTGAGATTTAATGGATTGAAAGTTGATAGTACTAATAATGAAAGAACGAACTGATGAATTGTTTCGTTTTTATTCGAGCACTATAATTTATTATTTTATTTTGGACAATTCACCTATTTTAAGATTAAGATTTTAGCATTAGCAAAGACAGGGACGTAATGAAAGTCTTTTTAAGGGGGGGAGAAAAACAAGAATTTTCACCTGCTAAGAAAAAGAGTCAACTTGCCCGATTTTCCAACTTATATATGCAGCTGCCATTTTTTCCAGCTACAAAATTGCTTATTGCCTTACTCTGTTCACGCTAATTGTAAGGTAAAGATCGGATTTACTGATTTGGTCCTGATCGATCTGGCAGTACTCAAGGTAGGTCCATTTTTTGTTTTTCTTCAGGTGGTAAAAATCCTTGAAAAATCAGTTCAATGTTACTCTTTTGTTGCCGGACAAAATGCTTTTTTAAACCTGCTTTTTCTAGTGCAGTTTGATGCACTAGTTTTTATATTTTCAATTGCCAGAATTATTAGTATTTATGAACATTTATGATTGAATTCAACTGAAGTAGCCGGGTAGATGTCAATTTTTTGGCATTGGTGCAGGTAGGGTTCAGAATTTAGGGGGACTTGAGCCCTCCTTAATGACTAATTCGTATCAACCCTTAAAAAG